>JASEVX010000174.1:324135-407059 GCA_031761405.1 Serripes groenlandicus
TAAAGAAAGTTCCCATGTATTTGTGAGGTTTCAATAGAAAACCAACACTATGGACTCTGCGTAATGTATCGTCAAATATATGTTCTCTATTATATGAGTTAGACACTTTCAATAAAGTTTCTTTCAACACTAATGAACATGGAACATGGAAATTCACTTTCTTGGGCAAAATTTGTACACAAAATACATAGAAACATAGAAACATAGAAATACTTTTTCTAGAGCAGACCATACAAACAAAGACGTCCGTGACATTTCTATATAGGTTTTTATTTAACATACAAACATACGAAAACATGAGATTTAAAAGAAAGCTTGAACGTTCCCTACTTGCTGCTCTTTAATTTCAAATGTATGCTCGCCGAAATTGAACAAGGCGTGGTTCACAAAGAAATAATTTCAGATGCATTCTACTGGCTAGTATTTGACATTTTCTGAATACAAATTTTTGACAGCGAACAGAGTTAACTTTAGCATAACAAAGTTGATACCGCCAGTTTTTTTAACTAAAATTGAGAACACACATGTCGTTTTTAAAGCATTTTTTCTGTCCAGTCTTGATTACTTGACCCTACCTCTTTGTTACGGCACAGAATCAGGCTAACCCCCTGTCCAGTGTTCACAAATACCGTGTAGTTTTCGTAGCAGGTGCAATTATTGCTGTCATGTACTTCTGTTTGTAACGCAAATATAGAAATTAGACCTGGTATGCGTTAAGATTTCCCATTCAGATTTATTCTGATTTTCAAATGACATGCCAGGATAATTAAACAGCTATCTGTATTAGGTATATGTATACCTAATACCTTGATAAGTGATAACGTAAAAAGCCGTAGTTATAAGTATATACTAATTATAAAACAAATAAATACCACTGAATTTTAAACCATTATAGGTGTTTGCCTCTGAAATCCTTGAACCTTCAAATTTCATTTTACAGGTAACCCCCGTGTGTACTAGGTTCTTCTCTGTACGCACATGAAATCGACCCCAACTCTTCTTGTACGACGCAATTTGATGATCTGATGACGTAGGTTATAGGAATGGGGAAGTTCTGTTCCGGCTGACTTGTAGCAGAGCCAATATATACACGGCCCATTCAGATGTATTCTGATTTCCAAATGACATGCCCGGATAATGAAACAGCTATCAACATAAGGTACATGTAGACATAATACATTGATAAGTGATATCTTAAAAAGCCGTTGATATAAGTACAGTCAAACTTGCGATCAGCAGCCACCCAAGGGACATGATGAAACTGGCTGCTTAAGACAGGTGGCTGCTGATCACAAATTTCATGATTTGGTTGCATTTGTTCAAGGTTTTTTAATTTACATAATATTACATGTCACTGTTAGGAAAATAGATAATTCACATTACAAATAGTAAATTGTCTTTATTAACTTGTATTTAAACAATGTTAAGTAGATTTTGAGTTTTATTCTATCAATTATTACAATGTGCTATCTATTATTTAGATAAAACTGTCGTACACAACTAACTTGACTATCAATTTTTTTTTTTTTACCTCACTTTGAAATTCGCCAAATAACGTATCCGGAAAAACAGTGTCCGAATATATGTCTCATTGTCATTTTTTAAAATATTTTACTCGATAATCTTTAGATTTAAATAGGAACTATAAAATGATTTTGGATTTCAAAGTGGACATTAACTTTCATTTTAATATATAAATGTGCTGTCTTTCGGTCCAAAACGCTCATAAAACTCTTTTTCAATTTGTCCGACATCGTAAACAGAAAAGACCAAAATCGCAACTTTTTGTTGAATCATGCAACTATCTCATTTGGCACACATCGGCTGATTTCGGTACCCTACATCTAACATGTTTACAAACAGCTTTCGCGTATAAAAAAATTCGATAATGTGTTTGTCACAGTATGTTTTATTACCTGTATGTATGGAAAATCTATAATTTAACACCTGACAAATCTGGGTCGTGTGTTGGCTGACCGTTATACACAATAGGATTACAGTTAATCTCGACCAATTAGTGTGGTCGCTGGCCGCGGAACGAAGGGGACCGCTGATCAAGGCAGTTTATAGAGTAAAATTGGTTGGGAGGGTTTCAAAGTGACCGTTTAACGCCGGTGACCGCTGATCGCACGTGACCGCTCACACAAGTTTGACTGTATATACTCATTATAAAACAAGTCGTATGCGACGTGAGATTCGTCTTTTGGTGATTTTCGCCTTTGCATAGATTTATGGTTCCTGTACACTGCACTTCCTCTCATCGTGCTTTACCATTCAATGAAGTTTTATTAGATTCCACCTAGTAGTTTTATTCTACGCACAATACAAAGCAAGAAGGGGCAATAGCTCTGTAAAAAGGGAAAATAGATTTGATGTCCTTGTATTCTGCACTTCCTCTCGACGTGTTGTATTATCGTATGACGTTTAATTAAATTCCATCTTGTAGTTATTAATTTATTCTACGCACAAGAAAAAGTAAAAAAGGGTAATAACTCTGTAATTAGCTAAATTAGATTAATGGTTCTTGTGCATTTCTTCTCATTGTGATCTGCCATTGTATGAAGTTTTATCAGATTCCATCTCGTAGTTATTAAGTTATTCTCCGGACAAGATGAAGTAAGAAATGGCAATAACTCTGTAAATAGGTAAACTAGAGTTATGGTTCCTGTACACTGCTCTTTCTCTCAATGTGTTGTATCATAGTATGAAGTATTATTAAATTCAATCTTGAAGTTTTAAAGTTATTTTACGCACAATAAAAAGTAACAAAGGGCTATAACTCTGTAAATAGCTAAATTAGAGTTATGTTTATTGTACACTGCACTTCCTCTAAATGTGTTGTATCATTGTATGAAATTTTATTTGATTCCATCTCGTAGTTATTAAGTAATTCTTCGGACAAGAAAGAGTAACAAAGCGCAATAACTCAGTAATTAGGTAAAGTAGATACCCTATCTTTGAAAGGCTACCATTTAGAAACAAAGGCGTAAATCAAAAATTGTAATTGATACGTTTTTTTTTAAATATCTCGATGTATCTTTAACCTACGTTTCAGCACTCCACATTAAAAACTGTAGAAGAAGATAGAAAAATGGTTTGGGTTTTTAAAAGCGGGTTGACCAACCTGTTCACCAAGTTTCATCGGAATCGGCCAGTCGGTTTGGGCTGTGGAGCGTCGCTTTACAAACAACTGGACACAAAGACAGACAGACAGACAGAAAAGCCTGACAATAAGGGATACCTAGCAAAACCCAACAAAGAAAAACCACTGGAATGCAAACCATTAGGGTTTGCCTCTGAATTCACTGCAACTCCAAATGTTATTTTACATGTCAACCCCGTGTGTACTAGGTTCTTCTCTGCACGCATATGACATTGACCCAACTCTTCAGGCGGGACGCAATTTGATCATCTGATGACATAAGCTATTGAAATGGGGAAGTTCTGTTCCGGTTGACTTGTAGCAGGGCCAATATATACACGTCCCTGCTTGTAGTCAACACGATATCGCACAAAACTCTTAATAAATGCGTAAATGCTTTTTGGCCCCTCTGAGGTGGCTCAGGACCTACTGTAGGAATGAGGAAGTTCTATGCCGGTTGAATTGTAATCAACACGATAGTTTTAACTGTACGTAAATGCAATTCGGTACGTCTGACTTGACTCAATATGAGCCGTTCCACGAGAAAACCAACATTATGGACTCCGGGTGATAGAGGTATAGATTAATGATTCATGAAACAGACACTCCACAAGAGGCGAAAAAAGTCTCTCCGGGTTAGCCTGCGCGGTATGTTTTTCGCAATGTTGGTTTTCTCGTGGAATGGCTCATATCATTCGCTGGTGATCTTCTATAGAAATGAAAAAGTTCCAACTGACTTGAGATGTGAAATATCATATATCAAATTATGTTTGAAAGTAATTTGATAGTAAGAGATTTCAACGCATGTTTCGCGTGCAGGAAGTTGCAAAATAAGTGAGAAAATAGCCTGACAAATTCACAAAGGGGGGAAATTAAAATATATTCATGCTAAAATAATAGTTCCAACGCACAATATTTCTGCAGCTACCTGCACACATGAGTTTGATACATTGATAAATATGTGAGGAAAATAGGTGATCAAGAAATGATTAAATGGTAGAAAACTGTACAAATAGAAGCCATTGTCATGTTTCTTTTTCACTGCAAATCTATAGCCATCTTTAGACCATGTTTAAAGTTAATACATGGGGAAAAAAGACGGAAAATGACATAACTTGAAAAAAAGGAAGATAACTCTAACAATAGTTATAGTTGAAATTTATTTTATAGCATGCTTGAACTTGTTTCCTTGAATTGCTCTATTCTTCTGATCGGAAGGTGTTATTAGTACGAAGTAATTCCACTGAACAGAAACAAAGTTATGACAAGTTCATGCAAAGTGGACAGACAGACGACGGGAAAGTGATCCCTTAATGTTTTCCTGTCTTAGAGGCATTCAAAACAAGCATGTGTACCTGTACATGTGTAGGTGTAAACTCTTAAAACCATTTGTTCTGATCACTGAGTATAAGTGTAGCAAGTACGTAGTTATTCGGCCAAATAGAAACAGAGTTATGACAAATAAATGCAAATATTGAAGGTCAGACGAGGGAGATGTGATCTTAATGAGTTTAGCTGACTTAAAGGTGAGCAACTGTAAAACGGAGTATTGTATGGATATATGTATTTGAATAAATTATCTGTTTGTATGCGTTTCCGTAGACCTCTGCATTCGTTAAAGACGGCCTCAAACAAGTAAAATAGACTTTCAATAAAAACAAATGAACTGCAACACGCGAAAATCGACATTTATGGGAGACAAAAGTTCGTAAATAGTACGCAAACATCAGTGATCTAAAGGTCATAATTTCTGGTCAACTGTTACTATCTTCCAACACCCTCAACATGAGTGTTTTTGGAGTAAACAGGACGGAGGCATCTAAAGTTGGTCAATACAGTTATTGCCGTATTTCTTATCCAGGTGTAAAGTTGTTAACCCTTTCCCAATTACAGACGCTTTCTGACACCTCTGCAACAGGCGTATTTGAAAACATTGAGCTAAAAGAAGCAATTGATCATAATGAGGAATTTCCCCTATTACCACAACGATTTCAATCAACTGTATTTAATAATTATAATATATTTTAAAAGATTTTCAATATTTTTGCCAAGAAGTTTCCAAGTTCGTCTGGTGTATAATTATTGAATACTGGAAAGGGTTAAAGTCGTCTGCTTTGAAAAGTATCTAAGAATATTACTATACATGGAAAACATGACTCATATACACTGTATTCAGTGCTTAGTTGAACAAATTGTTGAGACAAAACCTCGCTTTGAGTAATTTCTATATTTTCTCTAATAGGTATGTAAAGTTATCTGTTTCAACGTAAGTGTATATTTTAAATTGTGAGTGCGGTGCATAGATCATGATTCAGTACATGTTTTGTGAATACTGCAGGTAAACACAAGGTAATGAATACGGCAGACACATATCCATCAGTGAATACTACAGACAAACACCAGTCAGTGAAAACTGCAGTAGATTATCAGTCAGTGAAAACTGCAGAAAATACCAGTCAGTAGACATTGCAGATAAACACCAGTCAGTGAATACTGCATACAAGGTAATGAATACGGCAGACAAATATCAGACAAATATCAATTATGATAATACATCATAATCTGTTCATGAATTGTTCATATATCTCGGAATACTTTGAGATATTTAACATACTCGGTGCGCGTATTGGTTATGTATCTCAGAATACGTTGGAATATTCCAACACACCCGGTGCGTATAATTGTTATTTTCCGCATAATACGTTTAGATATTCCAACTAACTCGGTGCTTGTATTGATTAGGTATATCGGAATATTTGTGTATAATACAACAAAACCTGATCGCGTATAAGTCATATCTCGGAATACTTTGGGATATTTCAAGACACTCGGCGGGCGTATTGGAAATGTATCTCGAAGGTCTTCGAGATATTCCAACACACTCGGTGCGTGTTATGATTATGTATATCTGATAATTTTGAGATAATTATCTCGGAATACTTAAAGATAATTATCTCTGAATACTTTGAGATATTAAAACATACTCGATACATGTATTGGATGTATATCTCATAATACTTTGTTATATTCCAACAAACTCGGAAAAATTATTGGAAATGTATGTCTGAATATAATGAGACATTCCAACACACTCAGTGCGTGTATTGATTATGTATCTCTGAATATTTTAGGATTATTCAACACAATCAGATCGTGTATTGATTATATACCTCGGAATTCTTTGAGATATTCCTACACACTCGGTGCGTTCATTAATTATGTATCCCAAAATTCTTAGGGAAATTTCAACACACTCGATGTGTGAATTTGTTATGTATCTCGGAATACTTTGTGAATATTCCTACACACTCTGTGCGTGTATTGGTTATCTATCTCAGAATACTTTGGGGGTATACATTCACACGGTGCGTGTACTTGAGAAAGTTACCAGTTATACCAGTGTATTCTGACACCAGCGAGTCTGACGCCAGGGAGCGAACGTCATTATTGGATATGTATCTCAAAAACCTTTTGTATATTCAAAACAATACAAGGAAATCCAAAGCATTCCATTACTTTATAACAGACTCATTGCGTACTTTTTAATATCTCAGAATCGTTTGAGATATTCCCACATTTATGATACGTGTATTAGTTATATATCTATGAATCGTTTGAGATATTCCCACATTTAAAGGTGCGTGTATTGGTTATATATCTATGAGATATACCCACATTTATGGTTCGTGTTGTGGGTATGTTTCTCGGAATCGTTTGAGATATTCTCACATATATGGTTCGTGTTTTGGTTATGTTTCTCGGAATCGTGTGAGATATTCCCACATATATGGTGCGGGTTGTGTTTATGTATCTCGGAACCGTTTGAGATATTTTCACATATATGTTACGTGTTTTAGTTATGTATCTTTGAATAAGACCTAGGAGTCGACAATGTTTAAACTTAATTTGGAAGAACTTGCTTCGTAATCGAGCCTAAACTAACAGTGATACAGTGCCGAAAAACATCAACATGATGTTAAATGAAGATTGAAAAAGAACTGTTGGAGTTAAAGAGCGGGGAAGGTCTAGTTTACATTATCCGAAATTGCATAGGGCGATTTGGCTGGTTATCGAACTTGACCTTGACATTATGCTCAAAAACATGTTTATTTTATTGGTGAAATCGGATAAAATATTTCACCTAGAGAGCAGACAAGGTCAATTTTGCCAATTTTGAATAGATCAAGGGCCATAACTCAAAAGAACTTTGGGCTGGTTGGCTGGTTATTTAACTTAGCCTAAACATGTTCGACACGTTTGGTGAAGATCGAATGAAATATGTTCGACTTCGAGAAAGGACAATGCCAATTTTGCATTTTTTATATAATTCAAGGTAATTATCATAAAACGCTTATGGTGATTTGGCTGGTTATATAACTTGGCCTAGACATTATTCCTATAGTCATATGCAACCGGTCTGGTGAAGATCGGATGAGAACTGTTTGACTTAGAAACAAGACAACATGTGTTCCACAGAACGGCCAGTATGCAACGGGAGAGGTGAAGTATTACTTAAATGTGAATGTACCCCTTTTTAGCAACACGGCCTAGTTGTGTACACCCTGTCCCTACTTACACTTAGCGCGTAAGTTCACATTCTCAAATATCTCCCATATAATCACTTTCACAACATCACCCATACATGCACGTAACACGTACACAAGCAATCTCCAACACAGTAGTTCATTTGTTTTATATCATCATAATTTTAACATTTTGGGAAACGCAGAATGTGGAAAAAGGACAAGTTGCTGTTTTTGTTAAATAGTACTAAGGTCTTAAACCATACCAATAACACTTCTACCTATTATATTATAAAAGAGACATAAATGAATCTTCTCACAAAACATAGAGGTTTAGCCTCACTAGTTCCACGCCAATATATATACATATATATTTATATTCAAATGATGCCCAAACAAAGATACAATAAAATGTCGTGGCTCGTAAAGTAATTACAGCGGCTATTGTCACACTGTTTACTCATGAAGAATGTAATAAGCGATCGGATTTCAGACCAAAATGTCATTCTCCATGCAACAACAGATATCTGGTATGTATAATGTTTAGTTACGAATAGTGTAATTGTCAAATGACTAATTAACACAAATCTAAAATAAATATAAACATTTATGAGGCGTTTCAGGGAAACCAACAGTATGCCATTTGCAACCATCAATATTAAGATTTCCCTATATTTACAAGCGCTCTGATCTGCATCTGCACAGTTCGCGAATTATGCCCAGAAAGATTGTACTTCTGAACACTCATGTGAACGTGGATAAGATATCAGTGGTACGCAGGAAGATCCTAATCTTCATATGTATGGTTTATTTTATCACAATCATAACATTTTAAATGCTGTAAGATCTAAAGAATCCAATAAAAAATAAGAATCATTTATCATTTAACATTTCATTTAAAAGTGGAAACCCGTTTGTAGCAGAATGCGACACAGTTTAATACACCCTATCAATACTTTCTCTTTGCAAACAATGTGTAATTCTCAAACAATTTCACTTCGTCATAAAAAACATATACATACAAATAGCCTGTAAAATCAAGTTCACCCGTTCAAAGCAATCATAAAGAGACACATAAGCCATCACGTATCTTTATATATTCTCAAACCAGAGATAAAGGTAAGTTGAGCATTGAATAAAACGCGAGGATCTTAGTGGCCCTGGATCGCTCACCTGTTATGCAAATTTATTTGTCATGCCAACCTCAGAGTTAACCACATTAACTGATTTTGTGGTCAGGTAAGCCAAACAAGAGGGTTAAACTGACCAGTATAGCTTCACTGTCTGGGGAAAAAGAACCAAACTCTTTGTTGTCTATCTTCTGTCAAATTAATATGACTTGAGGAAGCTGATACTGATATTTTTATACCGTTTCGTAATTTAAAATCAGATTTTTAACTTCTGAGGAGCCCCACTCTCTAACGGCCATGTCTTTGACCAATCAATATGGCTTATAAGGATTTGGTAGAGGGTCACCCAAGGAACATGTCTTTATAATTATTTGGAAATCGGGTATTTTATATTTCATGTGGATCTTTGTCGGCGTATAAACACAGATCGGGAAGCGATACATACATCTAGGTTTATCAGCACAGCACAGTTCTTGGTGCAATTTAATGAAGCTACGTCACAGCACCAACACAGTTTGGTACGAGATTTATTTGAGCTAGGTCAAGGTATCAATACAGCTTGAGGTGTGACGTAAAAGAGCTAGGTCCGGGTATCAATTCAGTTTGGGGGTGTTAATTGAGATAGGTCACGGTATCAGTAGATTTAGGGTGCGATTTAATGGAGCTAGGTCGCGGTATCAGTACAGTTTGGGGTGTGATCTAAGAGGGCTAGGTCACGGTATCAGTATAGTTTGGTGTGCGACTTAATGGAACTAGGTTACGGTATCAATACAATTTCGGGTGTGATTTTATTGAGCAAGGTCACAGTATCAGTACAGTTGGGGATGCGACTTAGGTAGGTCACGGTATCAGTACAGTTCGGGTGTGACTGAATGGAGCTATGTCACGGTATCAGTTTATTTTGGTGTGTGACGTAAAGGAGTTTGGTCACGGTATCAGTACGGTTTTGCGTGTGACTTAATGGGGCTAAGTCAAGGTATCAGTACAGTTTGGGGATTGACTTAATGGATCTAGATCACGGTATCAGTACAGTTAGGGGTGCGATTTAATGGGGCCAGGTCTCAGTATCAGTACAGCTAGGGGTGTCATTCAATTGGGCCGGGTTACGGTATTAGTACAGTTAGGGGTGCGATTTAATGGGGCCAGGTCGCGGTATCAGTACAGTTTGGGGTGTGATTTGATAGGGCCAGGTCACGGTATCAGTAACGCTAGGGTTGCAATTTAATGGGGCCAGGTCACGGTATAAGTACAGTTTGATGTGCTATTTAATAGAGCTATGGCAGGGTATCAGTAGATTTTAGTGTGTGACTTATTTGAGCTAGGTCACGGTATCGGTATAGTTTGGGGTATGATTTAAATGAGCTAGGTCACGGTATCAGTACAAATGGGCTGTGGCTTATTTGAGAAAGGTCTTAGTACAGTTTGGAGTTTGATTTAATGGGCCAGATCACGGTGGTATCAGTACATTTGGAGTGCGATTAAATGGAGTTATGTCACGGTGTCAATAAAGTTTGGGGTTTGACTGAATGGAGCTAGGTCACGGTATCAGTACAGTTTGGGATATGATTTAATGGGACCAGATCACGGTGGTATCAGTACAGTTTTAGGGTGTGATTTAATGGGGGCCAGATCACGTTGAGTTAAGTCAATGTTTAGAATAGTTTGGGATGCAATTTCATGGAGCTAGGTATAACTTTCTGCACAGCTTCGTTTACGATTATACGGAATAGATCACGGAACTAGCACAGTCTTGGGTCGTTATTCAATTGACTTATGTCACGGTATCAAGACAGTTTAGGGTGCGATTTAATGTAGCTAGGTCATTATCAGAGCAGAATCTGGGTTGGAAACAATAGAGCTATGTCATGGTATCAGTACAGTTTATTGTCTGAATTAATCGAGCTAGGTCACGGTATCAATACAATTTGGGGTGCGATTTAATTGAGCTAGATCACGATATCAAGACAGTTTGGGTGCGATTTCATGGTCATTATCAGAGCAGATTCTGGGGTGGAATTCAATAGAGCTAGGTCATGGTATCAGTAACATTGGGGATGCGACAAAATTAGTAGAACAAACTTTTGACAGGACGAATGGGATTGAATGGGGAGGAAAATGCACTTTGTCAAGGTACATTAACGAGATAAAAACTGTCTCGTAAATCAGGTAACTTGATCCTTCTCGCATTGTTCACAACGGAGTGTTCTTTGACGAAGTACATCAAAGATCCAAATACTGTCTAGTCAACCAGTATATGCGATCCTTATCACACAGTTTACGATGATTTGTGCTATGACATGTTACATAACCTAGCGAAATACCGGCTAGAATACCAAGTAACGTGCTCTGCATCAAACAAAATACGGCTGAGTGTACTTTGACAGGATACACTTCTGAGCCAAATAGTGTCTAGTTAACCAGGAGGCGTGATCCTTCTCGCAGTGTTTACGATGGAGTGTACTTTGACGAGGTACATTACCGATCTAAATACCGGTTAGTAAATCAGGAAACGTGATTGTTATCGCGAAGTTAACGATGGAGGGCACTTTAACAAGGTACATTACCGAGCCAAATAATGTCTATTAAACCAGAAAAACGTGATTCTTATCGCAAAGTTCACGATGGAGTGCACTTTAACAAGGTACATTACCGAGCCAAATACTGTCTATTAAACCAGAAAAACGTGATTCTTATCGCAAAGTTCACGACGGAGTGTACTTTGACAGGATACATTACCAAGCCAAATACTGAATAATAAACCGAAAACGTGATCTTTCTCACAGTGTTTACGATGGATTGTACTTTGACAAGATATATACATTGAGGAGCCAAATACTGTCTAACAAGCGTACAAACGTGAACCTTATCGCAAATTTCACGGTGGAGTGTATTTTGACAGGATACATTACCAAGCTAAATACTGTCTAGTTAACCAGAAAACATTATCTTTCTCGCAGTGTGTACGGTGGGTTGTACTTTGACAGGATACATTACCAAGCTAAATAATGTCTAGTTAACCAGAAAACATTATCTTTCTCGCAGCGTGTACGATGGGTTATACTTTGACAAGATACATTAGGGAGCCAAATACCGTCTGGCAAACCTACGAACATGATCCTCATCGCAGAATTCACGATGGAGTGTACTTTGATAGGATTCATTACTGAGTAAAATAATTATTAGTTAACCAGGAGACATGAGCATTTTCGCAAAGGTATTATAAGATATTTAAGCTAAATCCGCACGACGCGCTTTCAACTTTGAACGGATATGAAGAAATATAATATGTGCTCATTTGAATACATGTCATTGAAAGCACATTCAAACAAAAAAACGGAGAAGTTAAAATGCAGACGAATTTATTAAATTATATTTAATGTATTGGAATATCTATACTTTATCAGGGACGTTTCCATTTTATGCAGGTACGTATGCTGGGATAGTATTGTGGATGGTGGACAATGTCAGGGTGAAGTATAGTAATATTAGATAGCACCCACTTAAGTATGAAGTTAACTATAAAAACACCAAACCACAGACCAAAAGGAGAAGTGGAAATACAGATGTACATCTAAATAGTGTCTAATGTAAAGGAATATATATTTAATTTAAGTAAAACCGTAATTAAATCGGCTTCCTTCGGAAGATTTGTAATATGGAGATTTTCAGAGAGAGAGAGAGAGAGAGAGAGAGAGAGAGAGAGAGAGAGAGAGAGAGAGAGAGAGAGAGAGAGAGAGAGAGAGAGAGAGAGAGAGAGAGAGAGAGAGAGAGAGAGAGAGAGAGAGAGAGAGAGAGAGAGAGAGAGAGAGAGAGAGAGAGAGAGAGAGAGAGAGAGGAGAGAGAGAGAGAGCGAGAGAGAGAGAGAGAGAGAGAGCGAGAGAGAGAGAGAGAGCGAGAGAGAGAGAGAGCGAGAGAGAGAGAGAGAGAGAGAGAGAGAGAGAGAGAGAGAGGAGAGAGAGATATATATAGAGAGAGAGAGGAGAGAGAGAGATAGAGAGAGAGAGAGAAAGAGAGAGGGAAAGAGAGAGAGAGAGAGACAGACAGACAGACAGACAGACATATACAGAGAGAGAGAGAGACAGAGACAGAGATAGACACAGAGAGAGACAGACAGACAAATAGACAGACATACAGACATACAGACAGACAGATATATAGATAGACATACAGACAGACAGACAGACAGACAGACAGACAGACACCCACACACACACACAGACACACAGACAAAGGGACAGGCAGAAACAGACAGAGCGATGCCAATTTGTTTTCATATCTGATACAAAATATTCACTGTACTTATCTTATTAATGCTAGATCTTACCGTTGTTCAAGGGCTTGGGAGATTTTACAGAATGCAATTTATTATTTTAGAATTACACAATGTTGCAAAAAGAGATATTGTCCAAAAATATGTATCAAACACGACATTGCAAATAATTGTTATGATTTGAATCAACGTTTGAAATTTTCAGACGACTAGGCCACGCATTAATCTCCAGATGTCATATAACCTATGGGAATGTGAAGTATTCATTTCATGCATGATGAGGGACTTTCCCATGTTCATATATCGCTTTACATAAATGGGTATTACCCTCCCGTGTCTTTATAAAATAAATCGGAACTTACCCCGTTTTCGCCCGCATGTAAGAGTTACTGTGGTGTTATTGATTGATTGTAGTTTAACGCCCTCATTTTAAACTATTTTCAGCTATATCACGGCGGCAAGTTCACATCAACGAACGAGTAATTTCCAATGAGCTGTCTTCAATCCCATGTTGACCATATTTCAGTGAATTGGTGGAAGACAATTGACGCTAGTTAGAATAAATTTCGTTGATCATCAATGTGCGAGCTGGGATTTGAACTAACGACCATTTCATTGTATTTTGACGAGGCATATTCCAAAGGTAAATATCTGTACGTCAAACAGGGGTCATTGTAACGTGTACTGCTGTGTAATACCTTACAAACAGCTGAAATAAAAAATAACACCATAAGATGATTTATCATAAACAGCGTATGTCTCCCCCCAATTGCACAGTCATAAGGTCTTCTGCCTGTGACATTTGAAGGATTTTTGAGATATAAAGCGGAAGTCAAATTAACTTTCACGACCCATAATACCTTTTCCTTTGACCTGGGGACCGAACATACAGTAGTCGTCATCTACTTGCAGAACTCTGAGCCAAAGAGCTCATGATATATTGATCATAACCCAATTTGGAATTTACAGCCACTGTTATCTTGACTTTTGACCCAATGAGTCCAATAACAGTAGTGGTCGGTTCCGCGTGGAATCCAATCATATTGTGAAGTTTATAGCCTCTGAATCAAAGTGATCTTGGTATTAAATGGAAACGGACTTAACCCCAATTGCCCTTGTGAACTTGAACTTTGTGGATTCCACGCGGAGCTGACCACTTCTGTTATTGGGCTCATGTTTAGACCTCGTAAATTATAAATTTAATTTTTAATTTTCTGAAAGTCTTTATTTTATTATTTTCTGTTCGTAATAAGAGACGACATCAATACGAATTTAAATAAAAAACAACATAACAAGAACATTATCATCATCTGGTCGATTGATTTTAAAACGTAAAAAGTATGCTCTTTATTTATTGTGTACAATCATTTTACGTTTTTTCGTAAATAGGTATATATCGCAACTATATATATTGAGAATTGATTGACAGGGTATGTTTTCAATGGTATCTCGTCATATTACGGCCGTGAGTTCACCTAACATGCGTTTCCTGGCTATTGTACTAGAACTGTTCTTAACATACTATTGCTTACATACAAATGGCTACCTTCCCACTTATACTATTTCACCAGTTTGATGAAGACAAATGACGGATCTCGTCAGTTAAATGGAGCTTAAAATGAGCCTGTCCATGCGAATAGGTACACGCTGGCTTTTAAGAACAGTGTAGAACCTGATCAGTGTTATTCACATATTACTGAAATAAGCTTGTAAGAGGTTACTGTTCAACTCTGCAGAATCTTTAATAATACTCAACAATCTTGAATAAAGATTACACTAAAAACAGTTAGTGGTTTTTTTCATCTACGTCTATTGATGTCACGTAATACTGTCAGGGATGAGTTATTTTTAATATAAACTGTGGTGTACTTAGATCCTATTTCACAACATGCTGACGAAGAACAGCCAGTGCATGTTACCCGACTCTGGTGTATATTTAAAACGTAGAAAGTGAAACTATAAACATCTTTATACACTGATCCAAAATGAAAACTTTACACTTTATTTTTTTTAATATTTATTTTGTTAGTATATATGCTGTTGTTAGTGTTACACATATTTATTACGATTTCATTGTGGATAACAATCATGCAATCGTTGCGTCCAACCATGAAAAACGTTTTCCTTACTTTGCACGTGCGCAGCAACATTGGTTTCACTTACAGGTTTTACACTGTCAAGTAATCACGAGAAAAATATAAGAGAAACCAGGCTGTTGGTATGCTCCGGGCGGGGTCACTGGTAAATAACGTGGCGCGTCATTTTGACTGTTCCAGACAGACTATTCATAATCTTGCGAACCGGTACAATACTACTGGATATGTCAGAGATGGTGCAAATACCCGGTCGGGTACGTGCTGCAACGTTACGTACTGATCGCGTTATCACGTTAACTCACCTACGTAATCGGTTTTTTTATCATCAACCATTACTGATCGGCGTTACGGGGTTCATACACAAACGATCATAAACAGTTTGAGACATAAACGTGTTCATATTCGTGCTTGTCGTCCATATACTGAACAGATTTTGACTTACATGTTTTACACTGACAAGTAATCATTTGCTACTTAGCACAAATAAAAAAATGCTTTAAAAATCAATTGCATTTAGTGTTATCTCAAACGCGCTCATACAACGTTACGTAAATTCAATGAGGCGACGTTTTCGCCAATGCATTAATAAATATGGCGGTCACACTGTCTACTGATGCTTCTTATAAAAACACTTAGTCAGTACTTTGTTTTCTCCAAATATTGTGTTATATTTTACATTTTTCTTGAATTTTCATTTTGATCCCTCTCCACTTAATTGTTAAATAAACAATATGCATTGTCTGATTTTTACCCAGTTAATTACATAAATAAATTGATACTGCATTGAAGCTTTGAATAACAAAAATAACCCCGAATATATACTTTTGAAATCGATGTAAAGTTTTCATTTTGGGTTAGTGTACATACACTAAAGCTGGAAAGGCTTAATATTTACCTATGTCGGAAATAGAGAGTGACGCCAAAGTCTTATTTTAAATTCTAAATAAATGATGACGCAAGTGTTAGGCAATTATAACAATTTATTGTGGCCTGAAAGAAAACTGGTCCCCAATTTAACGCACTGTTTAATCTTGATTTGATATACACCTTAGCAAGGGGCTCTTTAGAGCCAATTGCTATAATAGGCGACTTTTTTCCTAGACACTCATCGAAATCTAGACTAGAATCAGTCCCTATTGTTGAAGTCTTAATACAATAACGGCAATGAATTACTTCAAATATCTCTTTCTACAGTAGCTCTCCATTACTGGACACAATTTCTGGTTCAGAGAGATGTCTTGAAATGCGTAGAATGTCAATGAAAGCACATGCATCTGTGGAATATTGTTTAAATGCATGGACTGGTTCCAGTTTAGTCATGACTACAGTATCGTACAGCCAATATAATCCGTCCCTTAAAATCAAAATGCGGTAACTTGTTGAGATAACAACCGGAAATTTGGCTTGATTTGATATCACTTACGCACTAGAAATAACTGCAAAGCAATGTGAAACTGTTCAAGACATTTAAAAAAAAAAAAAATCTAATAATAACAAATCAAATATAAGTCGCGGGCTTCTGCCCGGTTACTAATAATATCGGGTCTAAAGGTACATTACTGGAGAAACACCTTGTCATATTTGACATTGTTGGCCGGATTGCTCTAGCAATTCCGGTCTATAGATTGGCGATGTCCGTCTGTCTGTCAACAGTGTGGTTAAAGTTTCAGGTTGAGGCAAAATCTCAGCACTGGATAGGGTTACCAACTTGATACTTTGCCTGAAGGTAACACGTTCTATTGACTTCTATGGTTACTTTGACCTCCGTTCTATAGATTGGCGATGTCCGTCCGTCTTTCTGTCTGTCCGTCAACATTTTGGTTAAAGTTTTAGGTTGAGGCAAAATCTCAGCACTGGAATGGGTTACAAACTTGAAACTTTGCCTGAAGGTAACCAGTAACGAGTTCTATTGATTTCTATGGTTACCTTGACCTCCGTTCTATAGATTCGCGATGTCCGTCCGTCTGTCTGTCTGTCCGTCAATATTGGTTAAAGTTTCAGGTTGAGGCAAAAGTTCAGCACTGGAAAGGGTTACAAGCTTGAAACTTTGCCTGAAGGTAACCAGTAACAAGTTCTATGGATTTCTATGGTTACTTTGACCTTGACCTTGGTTTGTCGATTTTCAAGGTCAAATTTCCGACAATCCGGCCTTACCGTCTTCAGCGGTTTCTTGTTTTTTGTTTAAAATGGTTAGAGTCGAGAGCCCTTTTCAATAGTATTTCAGTAATTTCATGGTGGTCTGTTCACATAAGCGTGTGTTTCCTGGCTTTGACGCATAATTTCTCAAAACAGTTTACACTATACATGGTAAGAACAACTGTCAAATTACGTTCTAGGTTTATAAAACATTTAAATATCCAGGGTAGGTATTAATATGACATTACCTGTTACTTCTTTACTCAAATATAATTTGTTTGTTCGTTAAATAATATTATATGTTCACTCGAATGACAAGCACTATATTGCCACCGTAAACCCCATTAAACATGCAAACACTGGCTATAAAGCATGCTTTATTTACTGTCGCAGCAGCAAAGTAGCATGGAACTCTTATAAGATGCTATTCTGATGTAGGCAAATATCCTTCAGCAATACTTCCAGAGAAACATTCAATTAGGGCGAAGTTTCTATTTGTGAAATTTTTCAATGCGTACGATTCTAAATTACCAATATAGTGTTATGGGCTACATCTATTTATATAACGGTATATATGGGCCTTACTCTTACGTCATTACCTTATAAGGAAAGGTATCACATGTGTATTAGCAGTGTTATTAGGATCGCCATTCGTCTTCGGCTTCTATAAAGGCTTGACGTATAATTTATAGATTAAAAAGTTCCGTGCATCAGAAGGAAACATATTTATTTGTAAACAACAGGAATATCGGTAAGGTTATTTTATTTTTATTTTTTATTTCATTTTTATTTTGAAAATGTTAGTATTCACACTTAAGAAAAAGGAGACATTTTATTTCATGAGATTGTTTAAAACAAATATGTTTTTTATTATTTCATTCTTATGAAAAATCAACAACTGCATTTTGCCTTTTGGTTTCAATTCATAGTACGTCAGGTGAGCGGTATATGACCATTATAACAATAAACTTGTTCAGCGATGTTTTTGAAAGACGGTAAACGGTCGCATGATGGGAACTCCTTATGCAGGTGACTGTTAAATACGGACATACTTTTTTATTTTATTGGTGTGTAAGTGAAGTATAGCCAATAGTTGCTATTCTGGTATCATAAACATATGTGCCTATTGATTGTAACGGTTTATAGTAAGCTGCAGAATAAGGGAAACACTGATCTGATTTGGTTTGAACAGATTGAAAAATGTTTTAACTCAATGACTCGGCCCATGAACGGGTATATGATAACTAACACAATGACGCAGTATGATACCTTCATTATATCTGCCTCTGTATGAATAGTGTATATGTTATCAATATTGGTGTTCATTCTAGATTTTTTAGCAATATTTTTACAGTGCAATTTATGAAAAATCATCAAAAAAGGTTTAGCCTTTTGTGATTTAATAATTGTTTGATGAGCAATAAGAGATTGATTTGCATCATATAATAAGTCTCTTATATTCCCGCAAAGATACAAATATGGCAAAGTGTCATTTCCAGGACTTTTTGGAAAACAAAGATTGTAAGCTTTCTGTATAACCTCGCGCTCGAAATGAATGCTCTATATAACAACTTCAGTATAAAGTTAAAGATGAATATATGTAAACAAAATGTTGGTACTGAAATTGATATGGCTTAAGCTGGTCCATTGTTATTTTGACGACGTTAATGCAAATGTTCTATCAAAGAGTCAGAAGACTAGATAATAAAAAATACACATGGCTTTATATCTTAACACCCCAAGATTACTTAATTGAACTCAGCGTTGTTGATTATTAAAAGAATCACCTGAGAGGGACGATTCTATGTCTGCCATAGAATATGGTGTGAATGTCAAAATGAGGCATCAGCAGTTCGCGCGTGTTGGCGAGATATCGGTCTGAATAAAGAATGTCCCGGTCACGCCTAGATGTTGTTAGGCTGACTTAAATAGTGGATCAATATCATAATAAACTATCGGTATACATATATATCCAACGTCAGTTGATTGTTTGGATTATTTAAATAGTATTTCAGTAACTCACAAAACAGAAGTTTGTGTCATGATGAATTACCGGATAATAATATCAGGCACACGTGCATCAGTCAGCAGTTTGCATTAGCATGTGTTAGTTAGACATCTGTCATAATAGAGAATGACCCGGACACGCCTAGATGTTATAAGCTGACTTAAGTAGTTATTTATATCATTATAGATTACCAGTTAATATATCAGGCACAAGTGTGATAAGTCAGCACTTCGCCTTGGCATGTGTTAGTTAGATATCTGTCGTAATAGAGCATGCCGCGGACACGCCTAGATGTTTTTAGGCGGACTTAAGTAGTGGATTTATATCATAATAAACTATCGGTATACATATATACCCAACACAAGTTGATTGTTTGGATTATTTAAATAGTATTTCAGTAACTCACAAAACAGAAGTTTGTGCTAACAGTTTTACAACGTTGACTTTACTTCCTTTGTTTCTCTATTATGCGGATATAATATCTATTCCAAGTAGGGATTCGGACAGATTTCCGGTGTTATTTCGTTTCAATTTGGGATTACGATAAACATACGTTTTATTTAAAAATAGAACACGGCCTATCAGATGTTGAATTAAATGATCTGTCTTCTGATATATATATATATATATATTACGAATACATTTGTTTATTTCTTGTAAGCACTTAACAGAAACAAAAGTAATATAACAGTGGAAACAGTACACATTAAATACGCGAATCTTTGATTGTTAACGTCTGTTTTGGGTTCCTGTTACTATTAAAATAACTTAAACTGACATCGAGCAGGACATGTCTACTGATCTACTTCAGATAGTTAAATAATAATGTTGGCAATATACATTCATGATTTGTCAACCCGCATAACTATAACAGTTTCGAGACTCCATGTTAATCTATACGGTACTACTTTTTAGATATTTGCATAACTATTTGATCATTTGTGTGTACAGATTAATTTTAATATAAAACAAATATACGACCATGCAGCATGTTTGGAAATCAAAATTTAATTGGAATTGCATCCGAATTTTTAAAGTTTATCGAATAAGGGTTCTCAAGTAAGAGCTCTGAGCTTCTTTTGATAGGGGTCCATCTATTTTCATCTGTCCTTTGGGTGGATAATGTTTTAAATGCTAAACATCGTTGTTACACAACCAATATTTTGACTCTTCGTCTTTAAGCACCAACTCCTGATGCCATGGTCCCTTTTAATTGATACGGGGATATTTATTTTTAAAGTGATACTTTCATCCGTGATACGTAATACGTATAGAACCATCAAAAATAAAATCAATTAAAGATAAATAAATATGATAAACATGTTTACTTTAAGTTTATTTAATGATTAACTGACCATACTTTGTCTACAAAACTATATTCTTTGATCTTTTGATTATCGGAAATGTACGTGAGACGAAAGGCGAATTTTTGATAGCATACCAGAAAATATTTTGGGCTTATAATTTCCATGAATATCAGACCATCGCAATGAAATCCTGTGCTGAAATGTTGCACAACTCTATAATATAGATACCTTTTCACGATAGTTATATTATTTTTGTATTATTATTGTATTATTTTAACCTCAATACCGTTGACAATCCAACTTTAATATGTCTGCCTGTCCGTTGTAGCCCTGCAACGATGACATTCGAAAGGAGTCCCCGCAGTGCCACCCATTTGGTGCACCACTTGGAATCCAGCCCTCTCATGGTGGCCCCAGATGTCACTGATGCCAAGGGCATTAGTGCCCCACAGATCCCACTCTCGAAGTTCCTATGGCAAGAGACGCAACAGTATCAAAGTCAAGCATTGCAGTCCGGTTTTGTGCAAGGAATTTGGAACGCTACACTAAATCCCGAGGCATTCGGTAAATAAACAATAACATGATGACAGTTCAACTAACAAACATTTGTCATTTGTTAAATAATGGTTACGAGCAGTTTTATACTAAGAAAAATATATTAATCATGTCATATTACCTATTATTCGGATATAAAAGTAAATACAACTAGACATTGTAACTGTAGCAACAGTTACGAACGATTCCTCACACTCTATTAGGAACACATGTACTAAGTTTCAAGTTTCTATCACGTGTCGTTTTTGAGTTATACAAGTCCGAAAAATCGACCAATGAGAAACGAGTATTCGGTCATGCGCTAATACACATGAGAAAGTAGTACTACTTAATTAGGAACACATGTACTAAGTTTCAAGTCTCTATCACTTGTCGTTATTGAGTAAATCAAGGCCAACATTTCGACCAATCAGAAACGAGGATTCGGACATGCGTGAATACACTTGAGAAAGTAGTATCACTTGATAAGGAACACATGTACTAGGTTTCAAGTCACTGGTCGTTATTGAGTAATACAAGTCCGAAAAATCGACCAATCAGAATCGACCAATCAGAAGCGAGTATTCGGTCATACACAAATACACGTGAGAAAGTAGTATCACTTGATTGGGAACACATGCACTAAGTTTCAAGTCTCTATCACTTTTCGTTATCGAGTTATACAAGCTCAAGAAATCAACCAATTATTAAAATATTGAACAAGGTATAACAAGTTATAACCAAAGGTTGAGGAATCGTAATAATGTTGACATGTCCTTTTCTAAGGCAAGTGGGACAATGTTATCAACGCAAATATATAACATACAATCGCTTTCTCAAATCGCTAAATTATCTATTTCGCATCTGAGATAACAGCTTCGTGGGTCCTTTAAGCAATTTTAATTTGATTTTGCAATTAAATTAAAAGTCAATTAGTTAAGATCAATTGAAGAACTTGCTCATACACTAGTTTGTCGTACACTTAACCCTACAACACTTACAGATAGACATTATTTCTCTTTGCAAAAAATACTGCATGTTAACTGCATTGTCATTAACCACATAACCACATGTAACTGCTTAATTAATGTTAAACATTTCAGGAAGTTACATGCTTCAAGACTCGGTGTTTTGTTATGAAGCAACAAAGAACATCATGATTGCTGAAACAAAGGCAAAAGATCCGTGTTTGAAAATGTTTTTGATGAAAAGGCTCGAGTCATACAAGGAGTGAGTATATATTTCTAAAGTGCATGAAAATAGTCTTTAAATGTCAAACGCTCAAAATGTTGTTTTTTTTATTTTTATTGTACATCTACTAATAACGATGCTAAGTCGCCAAAGCTGAACTTAGTAAAATTGATCTATTGCTTATATTTATTTGGCCATATGGCAACTGAAATTATTTTTTATGCCGAAACATATTTGAGGATTGGTTTTCGCCAGCTGAACTTAGTATATAAGATATGTTGTTTATGATTATTTGAAACGGTTTTTTTTGCCGAATAATGTTTGATGACTAATTTGAAGCTTGGATTTTAAATATCAATTAAAAAAAAGCTCGATATCGACGTTCATTGGTCATTTGGACTGATATCTAACATATATTTAACTTATTTATATATTATTAAATAATACCATGGCTATGTTCAACACCTGACATACAGACGCATCATATTTATGGAACAATGCTATGGAAAGCCTGTTTAGCGAACATTGCATATATTCAACATTGCTCCACCTATTACATATTTATCTATGTTAAGTTGCTACACACACCTGTTCGACACCTGGCGTATTGAGACACCCCCTGCAATAAAGCTTGGAAATGCATGCAAGAAGTACATTGACCATGAATACAATGTAGCCCAGATCCTTGACACTGTCTACTTCGTCGTTGCCCTCATACCTTGTTCTAAGCTGTGGCCCTGGATTGGAGAGCAGATTGGAGCAACTACAGTATGTGCATTCTGTTTATCCACACAATTATTTAACTTGTCAATGACTATTAATAGGCAAACGTAAACAGTTTTGTAGGATCTTAAAGTCATTTTAAATGCGATTTTTCACAATTTCCCGATATTCAGAACTATGTCCCGCAAAAATGAACTATACAATTAAAACTTACTATGGTAAAGGTAAATCCAGTAGTTTGGGCACTTTCAATTTAATACAGAAGTGTATATGACCAAATAACTGCATAATGCAAATGCCGTATGTTTACAGATGCATATAAAATTAAATATAAAGTAACGACTTATGTAATTTCATTCTAGAATGATTTCGGCGTGTATACCAAGTGGGTTAACGTTAACTTTAGTCCTGACAGTTCTGGAGTCACCAAGTACGAGACTCTGATTAACAGAGACGACGCTTTGGAAGTTTATACAAAGAGCATGATGGGCGAGGCCAACTTCTTTGACTCCATCAAGACAATGTAAAAGGAATGTGTCACAATGAGAAAAATGTGTGTCAGAGATACATTTATTGCAGTTTAAACCTGTTTTTTAAAAAACAATTTATATTTATAATTTAATTATTGCTGAATATTGACTATGTAGTCTAGGACTGTAACGATACATTCGAATATTCGATATAATCGAATATAGGCCTGTTCGAATCGTATTCGTTATGCGCTTTACCCATATTCGAATATTCACGAATATAATCCAAACCTGTATACTCTAAACTAAAATTAATTTAATTAAACTACAAACATAACAAACTTATTATCAGACTTTCAAACCTATTCAGTTTCATAGCGCATTCGGCGCTATATTCATATAGTACCCCTGCCACAACAGCTGACCACTGATTTTACGACATACTTTGTATTCTTTTTTTTTTTCAAAATATATTTGATAATGTGTTTTAGTGTGTATATAATTGGTTTTTATTTAAATCTGAATTATAGTATTCGCTTGAAAAGGTCGGAGAATTTCCAACAAACGACAACCAGAACGCGTCAACAAAGAAAGGCGAACTACGAGGAACTCGAGATTACTATTGAAGCTCAGGCCAAATTAAGTACCCCACCCTCAACAGCTGACCACTTATTTTGCGACATATTTTTTATTCATTTTCTCATAATATATTTGATGTTGTGTTGCTACTATGTATTTTGAAATACGTTTGTGTGTGTTTAAAATGTGTTTTTAATTAATTTTGAATTATAATTCAATTGAAAAATTAGGACAATTCCCAGTTAATGACAACCAAAACCCGTCAACAACAAAAATGGCGAACCCCGTGAAAATTTAAAATGTTGAACTTCCGGCCAAATATGTCAGCAGTTTTGGAAAATTTCGGATTTCCGAAAGTACTCAAGGGAGACTTTCCATTGCTTACTATCAAAATTGATAGACATGAAATATGGTAACAATTAGTTAAACGCTACTATAAATTCAAAAATTACCTCTCTTGTAAAATCAAAGTACTTGAAGTAACTCAGTTTATATTCTTTTGGGGACAAAAAGTCAAATACCTTATTAACTGTTATACTGTTTTACCCTGTATTCGTGATACGTATCGTATTCGCCACCTAGTGTATTTGTTACAGCCCTACTATGTTATATCATGATGTATATATTGTATTGCCTGTGTACGCATGGGTATATTGCCTGTTTCCTTTTAAAATGAATTAAAGGCCCTATTCTGAGAATGTTTTCTTTGTGACCGTCTCATTTCCTACCCATATAACAAAAGAATGATCATGAAACTCGGAAATATAACGAAAGTTTGGCGAGCAGATAACCGACTACGACAACTACAAGACCCAGAGCTAGATTTTGAATGTAATATCACCTAGTACACTCACCCGGCAGAGTAATTAAACACAAATGTAGAACGAGTAGGAGCCATCAAAGGATGCATACATCGGTTTGGTCAGGAATTAATAGTCACAGAAGATCAGCGATGCAAATATTCCAGGTTGTGGGTTCCTGAGAGTTATATAGTGGTATAATTGTCCACCACCTATAAAATTGGCTGTGAGTTCCTTTCCCATTAGGTTGAGATTTGTCTAGTGGTATAGGTGTCCACCTCTCATCCAAAAGCTTGTGGGTTCCATCACCACCTAGTATATAATAGAGGTATCCGCCTCTCACCCATTAAGTGTTGTAGGTCTAATCCCCCATTAATATTCAAGGTTGTGGGTTCCTGGGTTGTATAGTGGTATAATTGTCCACTACCTATACAATAGGTTGTGTGTTCCTTTCCTATAAGACTGGATTTGTCTAGTGGTATATGTGTCTACCTCTCACCCAAGATATTGCTGCTTCATTCCCTAGCAAGATGAGAGTGGTCTAGTGGTATAGGTGTCCACCTCTCATCCAAGATCTTGTGGGTTCCATCACCACCTAGTGTATAGTAGAGGTATTCACCTCTCACCCATTAAGTGTTGTAGGTGTAATCCCCCATTAATGTGGAGGTTATCTAATGATAAAGGCCCAATAGGCTGTGGATTTGTTCCTCAATAGGATGAGAGTGGTCTAGTGGCATAGGTGTCTGCCTCTGATTCAAGAGGTTGAGGGTCCACTCCCCATCATAATTAGAAATGTCTAGTGATATCGGTATCAGTCTCTTACCCAAGAGGTTGTGGGTTCATTCTCCACCGGACGGACCGGAGAATTGACCACGATAAACCAGAGAAAGGGTCAGACGATGAAGCTCCTGCTCTCGGGGGACGAAAAAACCAACTGGCCAGGAGATTGTCCACGGGAAACCGAAGAACCGACCGGACAGTGGGGCTCCTGCTCCCCAGGGGTCAAAGAAATAGCCGTGTGTCCCCATTGTCGGAGCAAAGAGCTTGGGCGACCGCCCCCAGGGATGACCATCTGCTCCTGAAAAGATAACGACCGCATGTAAAAAGGTGGGGCACGTGACCGATTCAGCTGTGGAGAAGACCCTCCGGCGGCTTGAGGGGACTCGGCTAACGACTCCTTACCGGGAGCTTCCCTATCAAACTCCCCCTGCTCGGACTCCCCTGGAGCCTCACTGTCCCGTAACCCCTTATTGCTTACGGGCGCCTCCTCCTGAAGAGTTCCATGTGGGGATACCTCAATGTTCAGGTGTTTGAGTACCTTAAGGAAGGGAGGTGGACGCAGCTCCATGTCCTCCCGTGGGGATACCTTAACATTCATACTGGGGGAACTCCCAACGGATGTGACCGGGGATACCTTACCATGTGTGAGAAGGGATACATTACCATGTATGGAAGGGGATACCTTACCGTGTGTGGAAGGGGATACCTTAACCATCCCATGTGGGGATAGCTCAATATCCTCATATGAGAGCACCCTAATATCCGTGTGTGGAGCGCCATTAACACCCGAGCATGAGAACCCCTTACTGTTTTTGTGTAGTAGTACCTTAACATTCTGATGCGGGGCAATTCAAACAGGTGCGGACGGAAATTCCTTGACCTGTGAGAGAGGTACCTTAACATCCGTGTGTGGGGATGCCTTAACATGTGAGAGAGGTACCTTAACCTCCATGTGTGGAGATACATTATCAGTCCTTTGTGGGGATACTTTAATACTCCCAGAAGGAGACACTTTAATGTTCTCAGGTAGAGATCCATTAACGTCCAGGCCTGCACATATACATGTGGGGAACATCCTAGCTGCATCGTTTTGAACCTGTCCCTGCGACATATCACCGGCAAGATCGACATGTGACACTCGCAACCTATGGGAACTCTCCGGGCCCGACTTACGATTATGGTATTGTTTTGGCTCAGAGCACTTATTTTCTACCCCTGGGGACAGACTCCTACTCTGCTGAAACTCGGCCCTGCTTCCCACGGAAAAGATATCCGAAGATTTATCCAACAACTCCACCAACAATTTGCACAAACGACCCAAACTACTCCCACCTCCACTCGGATTCTGCTTAAATTCCTCCTCGGATGGACTCGGAGTCCGGGACGAGGAGTCGTCCCAGT
Organism: Serripes groenlandicus; assembly: GCA_031761405.1. Classification (NCBI taxonomy): domain Eukaryota; kingdom Metazoa; phylum Mollusca; class Bivalvia; order Cardiida; family Cardiidae; genus Serripes; species Serripes groenlandicus. The sequence goes on from JASEVX010000174.1 coordinate 351,226, forward strand.
CCCCCAGACGATCCATCGCCCTAGCAACAGGGACTGAATCGTATGTAACTATACAAGTGGGCTGAGGACGCCTACTGGTACCCTCTGCCTTCCGACTCTCCCGGGTATGGTCTTTTTTCTCCGGCTATCACGGAATGCTGATGTAACTTCACGACATCCACCGGTGCTCTAGCCGTCTGGGGCCGCTGAAGGATAGCGTACAGTCCAGCTCAAGGGGGTTGATAAAATGATAAACCGCCGGCGTTAAGTCGCTCCCCGGCTTACGGGTTTTCCAGGTATTTCAGATATGTGCTCGCTTTAGAGGAATTGCAGGGTTCCCTCCGCAGAAAATGTTAAATGGGAGTGGCCTATATTTCTTTCGCGAAGTTGCAGAGCTCCGCAAAGCCCCCGCGGAGCCCTCGCTGAGCCGCCGCGAAGCCCCCGCGGAAAAATGCGAGTGGGTGTGTTTTAATTTGTTATCCGATAATACATTATGTAAACTATTCTATATTGTTTACTCTGCTTACCAAATAGTTAATTTTGCAGGCATATGCATCATCAGCGATTGTTTACTTTTCAAAATAATTGCTCGCCAGATTGATAGTGTTAATAAAAAAATCATATATTGCAATTTAATTTCAATAATAATTACGTTCTCTCTTAAGCTCCTCGATATTAAATGTTTAAGATGACGTTCCCTCATTATATTGGCTTTTAATATGTGTTACTATATTTCATATTGTAACCCATTTCCATTAACCCGAATCAGAAGTCTGTAAACGCATCTACAGGAGTCGATTACCGATAAAATATGACCCCCCTACTAAAATATACATGTAAACTGCTAATTGTCAGGTCATAACATGTTTCCTCGGATAATAGCAAACCAATGGCTAAATCAAATAATGACAATTGAGTCAGATCAGATGAATCACTGTTACCTGGATTTGTATGCGCATATATGTGCAAACTTGACTCATCATGTATGTTTTATATGCTGAAACAAAGACCAAAACAAAGAAACACTGGAACTGTCGCTAAAATACTTTACTTGAATACTTTGAACATCGAGTTGTCTGAGCTCTATTGCGTTGAAATCTGCATGTGTATATTACAAACATTTATAATCAAATTCAATGTTCTACAGCATAATTGAGAAATAAAGCCTTACCTTCGAGAATAATAATCCTATTTCTACAGTCACATACAATTAAGATCAACACGATTATGATAAATCCATAAACAAATTGATATTGATTTACCAAATCAAACAAAAATCACTTTTTATACGACACTACATTAAAGACAAATGAATCGCAAAACAAAATTATTTTCAATTTGCGAGTAAAGGGGTTAACACTTTGTAAAACCACGTGACAGATGAAAAACACGTAATATGTAAAATATTGTTATGTATATCCCCTAAAAAACACAAAAGATATTAGAACAATGTAAAACGACAACATCAAGTATATATGATCAAAATTCTATATAATTTGTTTTTAGCGTAGGCAGTTAAGTGTAGATCAAAACCACTATGCGTATTCACGCAGGCAAATCTAAATAAGCAATGTCTACTCCTTAGCAATTAGAAATTCCTTCCAACTATGTAAAACTATATTGGATAGCATGAATGTGTCTGCTGATCTATATATATACATTTAGCAAATGCCATAACGTTGAGTGTCCTTATAATCATGATTGTCTGCAGTGTTGAGATATGTGAATTGGCCGCCGTAATTTGACTGAACAATTGTTTAAAACGACGTTTTATCCCAATTAATCAACATTGAGAAAAAATTAATTAAACCTGAAATGAAAATATCAGAACTGTTGCCTTTTGTCCTGTTACCTGTTATCCGGGCAAAAACTGTTACTTTTTGCCCGATGCCTATTATCCTGTTTCTTTTTGTCCGATAACCGTTAAAAGCATATGATAAAATGCTCATTTTAAAATTAAACGGAAACTTTAATGAAATCATTTAATTCAGAGTAGGGATTTCAAATATACACCAATAGTCTGCATGTTTAGAATAATTGTATCGGAGCTAAATATTGGTCCTGTTTCTGGTTTATATATATTTACGTTTACCAATATATGTCTGTATACTAAGCCTCGAACATAGGACCTGTCCCGGAGAAAGCTAGGAAACACATGAGTATGTGAACTGGCCGCCGTGATATGACAGAATATTGTTGAAAACGGCGTTAAGCTTTTCTTACTGTAATGCGATTAATTAAATCCTGCACAGGCAAGAACAAATGAAACATGCACAAAACAACCGCTGTACACTAGTTCAGAGCGAGTGTATGAGAAAAGGAACAAGCTATTTTAAGTGTAGGTTCAGATTGTCCTGTCCACCTGGTCAGTGTAATCAGAATCTACAAAAGTCTAACAATCTTGTAAGTTATATATGAGCAGTTTGCATCCCTGTTCTGGATCTAAACTGTTCACAAAAGCCAACTTTAAACTTGTGCCATGCACAAGCTCAAGTCCTCATCAACATAAAATAATATGAAGCAGACGACTAGAAACGACGAAATCTCATTAATGATAGTACTATTTAGAAAATGAATACAAACTATTGCAGTAAAATGAGAAATTTCTCACAGTGTTTTCAAAAACCCTATGTCGTAGATGCGTCTTCGTGTCGGAAAGGATTAACATTGAGATAGTTCTTCCTGTTTCACAATTTTCTAAAATATGCTTATGTTTTGCCAAAACCTTTCAACGTCGGGGCATGCAGATGATTTCTGTTCATGGGAAAAGAGTTGTCTGAATACACAAACTAAAATACATTTTGTTAACACAGACAAACTATCTTTTAGTATTGTCTGGTGACTTTGGATATTGTTGATTTGGCATCAAAGTTATTTTTGCAGTAAATGAGGGGGTCAACGTTTCTGTTGATGTTGTGTTTTTGCCATTTATGACTGTATAACAGGTTGCAACAGGTTGCTGGTGTACATTCACTTTACTTTTCGAAGTGGCATCAATATCCCCTAACACGGCTCATTTATAGGTTATATTTTGTACTTGTGCATTGTAGACTTCGTTTAAATGTGCATACAGTAAAATAAAACATCATGGAAAAAGCTGGTGTATCTTAAAATTGCCATCAGCTAGGTCGACTATCGTAAACAAATCCAAGTTACATCATAAACCGGTGCGTGATCGTCCCGCTCAATGAATATACCTGTATGCAGCAGACGACATATACAATATCTACGCAAAACTTCGTGATATTACAATAAGCTTAATTATTGGGCCGCGGTACTTCAGTCGGTAGCGACGCAGGCTGTCAATCCAAGGGTTGTGAGTTCGAATACCAGCTCCGCCAACATTTTCGAAGTTCGACGACAAGTGTCACTCGTGTTTCACCAATGGGCTAACAGTCAATGTGGAAAAGCAGGCAACTACTTTAGCAGTATGTTTTAATTAGAACTGGTAGCTTAAGTACGTGAACTGGTACCCGTGATATACTGAACAATAGTTGAAAACCGCGTTATGCCCTAATGAATGAATCAATATTGAATAAAGTTGGAAACATGGTAGTAATATGAGAAATTTCACATTTTGTCACAATGTTTTCATAATTCATCTGCTGAAGAGGCGTCGACAGCGTCTGTATGTGGTAAAAGGGCACAATAGTTTCCCGGCATACCAAACACTTAACAAATAGTATTAATGGCTTCCATCCTACGCGCTAATAGATGCGGTAAAATATATTTTATCGTGTCAGGGTAATTAAAATCGTTAGAATTGGTAACTTAACAATACATTACCATGATCTAACTGAAATACAGTTGAAAGTCATCTACAGAAAGTATGGGTAAAGGGTTGACATGTGTTGTAATAGACAGCCACTGTATCTTAATCCGTATTAAAGAGTGGTTTACCGTTAATTACTCCTATTCTATAGCTCAAAAGCAGGTTGGTTAATCAGCGTGACAATATAATATGTATAAAGATAATTCCTGAAAGACAAGCGCATTTTTATTAACTGTGCATCATTAAACATCGTATAAAAAAGTGACTTAAAATAAATGATTTTTAAAATATCTGCCGTTCTGAACAATATTTACATTTCATTTTCAATTCATAGATCATTGCCCTGTCATATGGTCATATCATGGTTCTAGCTACTTAACTGTTTACAACCTATTAAGAAAGCTAATACAAAACAGAATGTGACTTCGGAAGCTAAGGGATGATTCCATCTGCATAGGGAATTTTAGACTAACCTTAACACGAAAGTTTTTCTCGGAGTTATTCGGTCCGGGAAATATAAGATGGAGGAATAGTTAGTTCGGTGGCGGGGTGAAGATTAAGGAGGAACTAGACTCGGAAAAAAACAGCATCATAAGATATGTCATGAATGCTTCATGAAGCCGACAGCATATGTGATTAACCTTAACATAATAATACAAACAACTCAGATTGTCGACATGTTTTTAACACCTATAAATTGAAAGTAATAATTGACGTTCACTTGTTTTGATCGCATTACAGATGGACTAATATTACATGTCGCGTCTGACTTACTGAATAGGATATCTCTATTGATTTAAAAACAATTTACTCCAATAGTGTGATGTTGTGTATTAACTACCGTTTGATAAATGATGAAATTCCGCGGGACCGCGGGGTTCTTGTAGGGGAAATCCCGTATACAGATGAGCGGGAAAGCCGTGGGGCTGCCTTAATCACAGCTGTCAATCATCGTGACGTCATAAATCGTTATCGGATTTCCCTCCGCGGGCATAATAGTTGAATGATCAAACCCCGCGGGACCGCGAGGTTATTGTAGGGGAAACCCTGCTAACAGGTGAGCGGGAACGCCGTGTGGCTGCTTATCAGCCCGCGGGGTTAGGGTGTTTGGGAAAAACCCATTGAGCTATACTGTACCTCCCAGCCTCAACATCCCCTAAAACCCCGCAAAACTTAGTTACCGCTTGCGACTTAAAAAAACTTGCCGATTGGTCATCATAAGTGCGCGACACTAACTTACGCACCCTATCCACCCAATCGTCAACCGACTCGGTCTCGGATTGTTCAGCACGCTGAAACTCTAGTGTAGCCGATTTGAAAATGTCACCCTGTGGTACGGGGCCCCATACTTGTTGGGGCACGACGCTGCGCCCGTCACATACTTAGACATTGGGTTAGCGGATATTGAGAGCGGGGGTCGGCATTTAACACGGGTTGACGCTCAAGAGAGCCCAAAGACTACGGGACTAGTCCCCACTGATGATTACGTCATACCTCTGGCGGCACTATCGGAAACCAAACGTCTGAGCAACGTTGTGACCTTTAAGACCTTACTCCCATAGCCGAAAGATTGGGCTGAGTCCCCAGATACGTTGTAAAATACGACCCCTGGTTACCCTGAACCTTGGGAGAATTTGATCGAGGATTGTGCAAAACTTGAGCCTCTGAACCAATTTGTCCTGTGTATGAACCGTTTGTTACCGGGCCCGTGTCGGGTTACTCCGACCTCAAATCGATGTTACCCCTCATATTATCATAATTAGGGGACATCCAAGTTTGTGACCGCGGGTCTCTATAGCCCCTTAATGGGGGGGGGGGGTTTGCTCTTGAACGCCGGTACTTGCGCACGCGGGAACTGTACCCCTAAATGGGCCCCTTGATGAAATGACCGGACAGGAGAAGAAACCGCAGTTGAGGCGCCCTATGCGCCCTCTGATTTGCATAAGGGCCTTGCCCATTTAGTTGGCCTCTAGCTAAGGATCACCAGTCCCCCTAGTCGGTTAACTGGGTATAGCCATACGGGCCGGGGTGCCCCCAGCCTTATGACCCCAACCCCCAATCCAGGGCCCAACCGCTCCCCAATACCAACATAATTCTGAGGGGGCACTGAAAATTGGGGATGTTGCACCAGTGGGTCGACATTACCAGAATGAGGAGTGCCGATTGAGGACACCCCAACCCGGGACTGCCCGACCCGACAATTACCCCCATAATCGGACAAAAGGCGATCACAAGAGCTAAAAAGTGAATTGGTACAAAAAACTTAACCAAAATTCAAAGTCGAAAAAGGGCTATAATTCTGACAATGTACTCTTGTCTGTAGAAGGAGGTAATGATAGTGAATAAGTGTTGTAAGTTACAAAGCAATATCTGTAATAGTTTTGACAAAAAAGGAATTGGTACAAAAGACTTAACCAATGTGTGACACCAACGCCGACGCGAGTAGTATAACTAACCTTTTCTTCGAAAAGTCGAACTAAAAATGCACGTTAGAGATGCGGTTGTACATATGTTTGAATAAGTACAACAATTGCAAAAAAAATTGCGTGGTGGAGCGAAACATTATTTAGACGAAATATACTTGATTGGCTTATTCTTAAATATCCCAAAACTACTTTGTCAATGTGTATTTGAAGGCTATTAAAAAGACTACTCACAACAGAAGGTTGATGCAAGGCAACAATATCGTCTGAAAAGACTACTTTAATAGACGCATACTTTTAAAACGAACTATTTCTTCTTGTGCCGCAATGGTTTCAATTATATTTGCATATTTATTATACTATCATTTATAGAAATTTCAATACAGATCTGTTTGCATAGATGTTCCAAAGTCGTCTGTTGTCGAGTAAATTAATACACAGTACTTAAATAATTGAAGTTAATGAACTAGAATACAACTGCGAGGCATTTACAACTGCGAGGCATTTAAGAATCATTTCTGCTTTTTCCTCAATGTTTTCAACAGTCTTCTGTTGCAAATGCGTCTACATGTGGGAAAGAGGTGTTGACTTATTTTTTATTGTAACATTACAAGAGTAAAAAAAAAAAATAACATTTAAAAACCTTCAAGTTTATAAATATAGCATTGTAATTTTTCAAAAACAATACAGCTTTTATTAAGCCTTTATGAATGTTTACTCTTTGCTTACATGTCTAGTTGAAATAACCTTTTTATAGAATGAAACAATACACACTGATCACATGTTCAATATATTTAAAAATAGATTGGAAAGATCAATTTATAAACCAGAAATTATATAATATCAGTAACCAAAAGGTATTTATAATATCATCGCAAATAAAGAGAATTAATCAAACAAATACTCACATGTATATAAATATTTGCAAGAATGTTACATCTATTGTCTCTTCCACGAATTTTGGGTATCACGAATATCAAGGTAAACACAAAACCGGCGTTTCTTTTTTTCACGCACACTGCTGATGTTGTATGATTCAAAAAGGAAACCCCGATATCCCGACTTTCAAACACTACTTATTTGTATTGTGTTCAATAAATATTCTCAGAAAGTATGATGAATCATATATAAATGTTAGTCATAATAAAAAAAATATTCCTACATGTACCTGCCCTGCCAATGAAATACACGTATATTTATATTTTGACTGTATGTTTGTAGTGGTTCTTAGTTTAAATAAATGATTTTTTTAAACTTCTATTGAGTTCTGAATCTTATATTGTATTAAAACAATTATGGACGCTATTATAAGTACTAAATAAAGAAGATATGTTTGTCAAACATTATGCCCCCCTGAGCGCCATGTTGTCAGGAATATTTGGAAAATTGAATAGAATATGCATTGACCGAAATGCAAGCTGATTTGTCATTTCACATTGAATGTATACGAGTCAGTTTTAAGATTATGACCAATGTTCATTTAAAGTTTAAGGATGGTAAGTACAGTTCTTAATCACAAGGAAATGATGACTGATATTTGCAGATAAACATGTATCCTCCTGGCAGCAGGGAGTAAGTACATATGACATAAATCTTAATTAGCAATTTGAGAACTTTATAAACATTTAATGGTCACCCCAGCGTCCGTGTTAAGTTTGAGGGCCATGGGTGCAGGCAATGTCGAGTTATCACGAGGACAAGAGTTCGCGTTCAAAGTCAGCGACCTTTGACCCATTGACCTCAAAATCAATAGGGGGTCATCTACTGGTCACCCCAGCCTCCAAGTCAAGCTTGAGGGCCACGGGTGCAGGCAATGTCGAGTTATCACTCGGACAAGCTTTTCGTGTTCAAAGTCAATGGGACCTTGACCTTTGAAATATGACCTCAAAATCAATAGGGGTCAACTACTGGTCACCCCTAGCCTACATGTCAAGTTTCAGGGCCATGGGTGCAGGCAATGTCGAGTTATCACTCAGACAAGCTTTTCGCATTCAAGGTCAGTGACCTTTACCTTTGACCAAATGACCTCAAATCAATATGGGTCATCTGCTGGTCAGACCCAACCTCCAAGTCAAAGTTGAAGGCCATGAGTGTAGGCAATGTCGAGTTGTCCCTCGGACAAGCTTTTCGCTTTCAAGGTTACTGTGACCTTGAACTTTGACTCGATGATCTCAAAATAAATAGAGGTCATCTACTGGTCAGGCATAACCTCCAAGTCAAGTTTGAGGACCATAGGTCCATGCATTGTTGAGTTACCACTCGGACAATTTTTCGCGTTCAATGTCACTCACTGTGACCTTGACATTTGATTTTATGACCTCAAAATCAATATGAGTCATCTACTGGTCAGGCCCAACCTCCAAGTCAAGTTTGAGGACCATAGATTCAGGCATTGTTGAGTTATCACTCAGACAAGATTTGGTCTACCGACGGACCGACCGACATGTGTAGTGCTCAATATGCCCCTCTTTTCCAAAGAGAGCATAATAGGAATGTTCTATTTTGACATATTTTAATAATGAACCAGGTTTAATTGGTTGTGCAAACGATCTTTTTCACACGCGAGCAGACATTTCTTTTGTATCAATTCTCACGCTTGAGAACAGCACTTACCTGTTAAATGTCAAATTATACCAAGGTGAAGTACACATACGGTGTAAAGGTAAATTGTTTGACCGCGATGTTACTCAATGATCGGAATTTCTCTGGAAAATGCATTTTCATTTTCTTTTTGTCTTACGATTAAAAAGACACACAGAATTGTTTTATCTTCGTTATTCCGGATTTACATGCCTGATATCACACACAGCAAATATTTTCGATTCGTTTTTTCTGCATTTCAATGCATGATCACGTATTCATACACATTATCTGCGCTCTGCTAAAACTACATTTATTGATATTTATAAAGTAGAGTCATTTCTCATGCAGTGATATTTTTACCTAAGTTATGAATGGGTCCAGTACCAGGGAAATTGTGTGAAAAATGGCGTTCTTAAACTGTTTTGGTTTGAGTGCAGGACAACTTTTGATCCCGTTTTCTAATACATCTGCGCTCTCAGAGCTGGTTAATTGCACTGAATGCATGCTTTGATTTTAACCTGAAAGCTATTTTTTACAAAAATCTCTACTGTTCTAACCTTTCATTCAATGTGTATTTACAGTAGATTTTGCAAAGTAATTTTCATTATATTACCCTGAAAGAGTTGTTTATATACAGAAAAAGACATACATAGACAAATAGAATTAAAAGAAGCTCACTTTGTGGAAGAACAATAGTTAATATATCATTTAATCCTTTCAAAAGATATTCTATTTAAAGCAAGGGAGATAATACTTGCAGTCTTAGTGTTCTAGACACTTCATTTCTTACCCAAGCTCCAAATGTGAATTACTTGAATTGTTTAGGAAATCTGATGCTTTAGCTGAAAACCCCTTACTTATTTACAGCCCCTAATTACTAATCCTATCATGTTTTCTATAAAAAGAAAGTCAAAGATCAGACGAAATGTTCACTTTTAGTAGTGAATATTCCAAGGATGAGGTTTAAAAGGATTAATTAGTGATTCCAAAGAGGAAACATGTCTGGAATATACAGAACAAGTTGGGTAAGCCGTAATAATGCCAACAACAAGAAAGCCACACAAGGTGAGTTATTATGATCGCCCTATGTCCGACGTCTGGCATGCGTCCGTCAACATCTTCTCTTCAGTAACCTGTTACCAGCGGGTCAGTTGTGAGGAAACTTCAAAGCAAGCATCCTCTCAATGTGTTTTCCAGAATTCTTCAATTTGTTTGCATCCATGCAAAAGTCTGGTGACCATGGCTTTCAAATGAAAAATACCTTAAAATTCACTTCTCAAAAACTCGTTGGGCGATTTTCATATAATTTTGTAGAAATGTTCCTTAGTTGACCCTCTATCATAATTTGTCAAGACATGTTGATTGGTAAAATAACATGGCTACCAGGGGGAGGGGCTGTTTTGCTTTATATGGTTATAGTGAAAACTTGAAAAATATTTTCCTCCGAAAGTGTCTGGTTAATTTTGAAGAAATGTTCCTTGGGCAGGGTTCAACATTTACTTTTTAGCTCGATTTTTAAAATGCTGTGGTTTTGATTTAACTTTTGCACAAAAAAGTTAAAAATAAATGGAACTGTGTACGAAATATTGTTTCCTGTTTGTTATAAAAGACAACCGCAGAACAAAACTCTTGACTGTACCGTAGCTGAACGGTAAACGATGTGACGTCTTTTTCGTAACGCTTCATTTTGACGTAACGTCAAATGGAGTGACGTCATTTACCGTAAAAAATATGGTATCAACACGAAATACCCCAAATTCCTATACCTGAGCATCAGAGTTGTTATACAATGTATATGTTGTGTATTGTTAGATCAGATCAGACTTTGTATGTACATGTCAATATTGATCCCAATAAGCAACACAAACATAAAGGCCAACGCATATCCATTTTTGTTTAATACGTCCAATAAATAAACAAACTAAAACAAATACAAATACAATTGTAAAGCAACTTGGCAAGGAGATAGTATATCTATAAATGAAAGTGTTATTATTTACCAAATCATAATTCTATTTAAACAATATCACTTTAATAACATGATCCAAAGTTGTGTAACGACATAAATAAAATGCATCTTTAGATTAATTGGTTTGGCTTTAATAGCGTTTACAATACAATTTGAATTATATCAACTTCATATGTCGTTCCTATGTTTTTTGTACTATTACCCTAAAGTCATAGCTATCATTTGTACTTAAACACTTTAAGTTGGGTGAAGTATTTAGCTCATTGCCTAATGTTAATAGTAAGTCATGTGCGCTTTAGCGTTCACATTTACAACACACCCGATACCTTATTGTTGCATTATTCCCGTTACAAAATAGGTTATCAAGTCGTATACAATCATTATGCTATCTCGGTCAAATGTTGGACTCTCTACTACAGGTTGATTTAGTCGCATGTCATAAACTTGTACCCTGTATGTCATTTAAGCGTGCCTATTATTGATATCAGGCAGGATATCAGTCTGCAACGATAGAGTTGATATTGATAATCGCACATTCATTGCCACGTGTAGTATATATATAGAGACATTCTGACATTGGAGATTAAACAAACGTTATTGTTTCTGTAAGTCGAGCTGTCGTCTAGCGTTAAGTAAAACCTTGAACGTCTATAGCCTTCTTGCTAATTCTTAGTTTGTGAATGGGATCCTTTATAAAAGTATATCAAATAATTCTCCAGCTTTTAAATTGAAATTCGTTTTGCAGCGATATGTCATTCAAACGAAACAATATGTTGTGTATATCCTCTATTCTTTCAACATGTTAATCCATATGTACTTGTTACTTTCAATATGTATTATACATGTACATCAAAGTATCTATGCTTAGTTCCAATAGCCGACTCTAGTTAAAAGCGCATTTTCTTTAGCGGAAGTTGTTAGGTCCACAAGCTGGTCTTAATCACGTCCGTACCGTAGTACTTTTTAGATTGTATATTATGTATGTTTAATGAAACGGACACTTTGCAAATATGATATCAAAAACAATTGAACATTTTCTTATTTGGAATTATGAATAATGTTATTTGCGGTAAAACTTTCCACCACAAGTCGAGTTCATGTTTAAGAATGGGGATTGTTAAATAGCGAACCTATATTTTATAGTACACTGTACTGACATCTCCGAATATAGGAGTAAATGAATAAACGGACTCTATAAACAAACACTTACTCTGGTCTTGTCTTGACTCGAGACGATATGCTTTATTCCTCAAAATGTCGGAAACTGATAAATTATAATGTATACGACTGATCGAGTCTCAATTTATAGATATTGGTCCAGTAATTACACCAGAATTTAAAAAGTCAGCAATACTGTCATACTTTTTAACAGTTTTGACTAGGAGCGCTATCATATTCTTATCTAATTCCCTGTTGAACATTTACGCGTTCAATAATCATATACATTTTTGATGAACGGTAACGATAATGCATCTATTAATATATCATATAAGTAACTTTAAAAAGGGAATCGATTAAGATAAAAGCCGCCTTTTCAGAATGTTTAAAGATATGAAACTTTTATTTGTATGATATACTACCAACATATAAACCAATGTCAGGTATTGAGGAGGATGGACATGACCACCACATACCATTCGACACGTGGCAAATATAGATTTAAAAAAGTAAATGTAACATAATTTGTGCAATCTAAATATTTAGTCAGGAATGACATCATTTATATACATTGAGCTTCGGAGACTTGATATTTAATTGGAATAGTCGCACCAGGGCTCTTTTGGTAGCGTTGAGGTCTAACAAACCAAGGATCTCAGTTTCTAATCCCAGAACGGCCATTTATTCATTCCTATGATTGACAAGAGTCATTGTGACTGGCGTCTTTCATCGTTCCCTTAATGCGATGCATAGTCTACATGGGGGTATGCAGGTGCGTGAAAGCCAGGAAACATACTTCATGTGAAAGAGGCGCCTTGATCAACCAAGCAATCATAGGTAGAAATACATCAATTGGATGATTGATACAATGGGAATGGCACAGAATTTTGCCGTTAGAGTCTCGCCTCGTGACAACTATATTTAAACGAAACATCTTATTTACGCAGGACCTGTTTGACCTGTTTTTTTAAATGTTAAATGTAACATCAAAGAAACAAAATTTGCTGTGTCGATTGCCTTTGAATGAGGCACACAGTGATCATATTTCCGTTTGCATAATGTCTTTCTTTCCACCTGTCTATTTATATGTTCATCCTTTCTTCTGGCCGTGAGTGTTTCGCTTACTGACATATATATATGTTCATGTATTCGAATTATCTTAATACTTGGTGTTTGTCCGTTTTCAAGAGTAACTTGGTTTCATCGCGACTTTTAAATAACTACTAGATGATTATTTTACATACAAACTTTTTTGTAGCTACACCATTTGAAACTGAGTGCCTACCGTTTCGGATTTCATATTATACTAAAACAATTACGAGGAATAGTAATAGAAAATATATGAAGCCTCCATAAAACAACCATGTCCTGTTAATCGCAGGAAAATTCAAATCATCAGTTTAAGGTTGAAATTTCACCTATAATATAAAAGAGTATCGCAAAGGTTGCATCAAAAGTTGCTGGTCTTATTAAAAAAGTTTCAATATTCATTTAATGTAAATGCTAATGAGCCGCATCTGGCAATTTGAAGTCTTTTCGACACTCTTATTTGGCTTCATTGTCGTAAGGTCATGCGGATGCAAATACAAATCGCTGGACGCGTCTCATATCAATAAGTATTTCCTGTTAGTTAAAGGTGGAGGCGTCTTGTTTGTAACAGACTCATGAAAAAGAGTACCAGTTTTGTCATAATCTGGCACGTGTACGATTCAAAATCAGATTAAATATGCTTTGTAAACAACAATATAACATACACAGTATCATTAGGAAATCCTGGACACGTCCGCGATGATGTTTGCCTACCGGCATCTTATATCGAGTCTATTGCAAGACAAATGCTACTTTTCTTTGAGGACTTTTGACTTGGCTTTTTAATTAAATAGATCAAATCTAAGATCAAACTATTAACTGTTTACTCCTTAAATAGACAAAGGGTTACTACAAAGTCGTTTTTTGAATAGGGTAGGTTTTGAGTACATGGTTGTAATTGGTAATTTTTCTTAAGCCTTGCATAAGCATACGTATAATTGTAAAAGTACAACACACTTCTGCACATTTATTGATATTGTATACTCAGACTTCGAACCCATGCGTTTAATATTAACACATTTTACAGCTTTAGTTTCTCCTTCATTTATTCGCAAAAAATGAGTTTAATATTTACAAGTTTTACAGTTTTAGTTTCTCCTTCATATATAACGGACACTATATTACACATGTAATAATGTGTCCCTAATAAAATCGAAAAGATGGTTTACACGAACATCGAAACTAGAATTTCAATGTCATAATGTATATGCTAACCCAATTGTTCTACAATTTGGCCTAGTGACCTAGTTTTTGACCTGACCCGACCCATTTTCGAACTTAGTCTAGATATCATCACGACAAATATTCTGACAAATTTCAACATGCTCAAACCAAAAATGCGGCATCCAGATTGTTAACAAGATTGATCTCCAAGACAAATTTTCTGACAAAGATTCAATCTGCCCAAATAGAAAAATACGATCTCTATAGTGTTAACAATATTTTTCTACAATATGGCCTAGTGACCTAGTTTTTGACCTGACCAAACCTATATTCGAAGTTAGCCTAGATATCATTAAGACAAATATTCTGACATGCTCAAGCCAAAACTGTGGCTTTAATGACCTAGTTTTTGACCGAACATGACCCATATTCAAACTTATTCTAGATATCATCAAGACAAACTTTCTGACAAAGTTTCAACATGCTCAAGTTTAAAATGCGGCTTCTAGAGTGTTAACAAGGGTTTCCTTAAATGTGGCCTAGTGTCACAGTTTTTGACCAGACATGACCTATATTCAAACTTGGCATAGATTTGAAGACCAAGACAAATATTCTGAGAAAGTTTCAACATGCTCAAGTTTAAAATGCTGCTTCTAGAGTGTTAACAAGATTTCCCTTAAATTTGGCCTAGTGACCTAGTTTTTGACTCGACACGACCTATATTCCAACTTGGCCTAGACACAGGGACTTGCTCCTTTAAAAATAGATATGACCTATTCTTTGCATAGATATTAACAAAGGTGGTTACAGTTTTCTGGGTAGCCTCGCTTCAACTCATTTTTTTGTAAAAGATATTCGAACAAATATATGAATTTGAAGTACGGAATCGATCAATAATACTTTTCTCTATCAAACTATACCAAACTAACGTGAATATGTTCTCCCTACGTATGCTAATTCCTTTGAAATATTCGCAAATTCGCCAAAAGGACAACAACCTGGACTTCAAATTCATATATTTGTTCGAATATCTTTTACAAAAAAATGAGTTGAAGCGAGGCTACCCAGAAAACTGTAACCACCCTTGTTAATATCTATGCATATAGTAGGTCATATCCCTGTGGCCTAGATATCACCAAAATAAATATTTCAACAAATTTTGCAACATGCTTAACCCAAAAATGTGGCTTCCAGAGTATTAACAAGATTTAGCTTATATTTTGCATAGTGATCTAGTTTTTGACCCGACAAGACCTATCTTCAAACTTGGCCTAGATATTACTAAGACAAACATTCTGACACATTTTAAACATGCTCAACACAAAAATGTGGCTTCCAGAGTATTAACAAGATTTTCCTTCAATTTGACTTAGTGACCTAGTTTTTGACCCGACATGACCCATATTTGACTGTACCTAGATATTATCAAGACAAAGATTCATATATAGTTTCAACAT
This sequence comes from Serripes groenlandicus, assembly GCA_031761405.1. Lineage (NCBI taxonomy): Eukaryota > Metazoa > Mollusca > Bivalvia > Cardiida > Cardiidae > Serripes > Serripes groenlandicus. The sequence continues at coordinate 366,820 of JASEVX010000174.1, forward strand.
GCTTAAACCACACTAATGTGGCTTCAAGACTGTTAACAAGGTTTTCCTTAAATTTGGCCTAGTGACTTAGTTTTGACTCGACATGACCTATATTCAAACTTGGCCTAGATATCACCAAATCAAATATTTCAACACATTTTCAGCATGCTTAACCCAAAGATGTGGCTTCCAGATTGTTAATAAGATTTTCCTTTAATTTGGCGCCGTGACCTAGTTTTTAACCCGTCATGACCTACCTTCAAACTTGGCCTAGATATTACTAAGGCAAACATTCTGACAAATTTAAAACATGCTCAAGCCAAACATGTGGCTTCCAGAGTATTAACAAGATTTATCTTAAATTTGGCCTAGTGATCTAGTTTTTGACCCGACATGACCTATCTTCAAACTTGAGATACCACTAAGACAAACATTCTGACACACTTTAAACATGCTCAAATAAAAAATGTGGCTTCCAAAGTGTTAACAAGATTTAGCTTAAATTTGGCCTAGTGACCTAGTTGTTGACCCCAAATGACCAAGTTTCTAACTTGGCCTAGATTTGATGGAGCTTTTTGTTCTGATAAACTTTCATGAAGATTGGATGCAAACTGTTACCTCAAGAGTGTTAACAAGCAATTGTTGGCGACGAACGACGAACGATGGACGCCGGACAAAAGGCGATCACAAAAACTCAACTTGAGCACTTCGTGATCTGGTAAGCTAAAAATGGTATACACGAACATCGACGCTAGAATTTCAATTAGTATATGTAGATGCTAACCCAACGTTTTATAATCTACGTACTATTCAATTGTGTATTATTTAAATTGTGTTTAAGGCCCCGTTCCTTACTACTTCAGTTATATTACAGTTTGTTTGGTAGATTACCAATACTTACTGTATTTGTTTCCTACACCGATGCATCAGTCATAATGATATCCCCGAAAACCTTGGTGCCATTGAAGGGGGCCATTAATTACTAAAAAATTTAAGTACATTTACTTCTGTTAAATTTGTAATTTCCCTTTATATATCCCAACCATTGTTGTAAACGTTTTAAAAATGACTAGTACATTTTCTCAAACATCGAGTCAGTAATTGTTATGACATACAGAGCACTAACTAAGGCCTTTACTTTCTACAACATTTACGGTCATTGTTTCTCCACGATATAGCAAAATTATTGTTGAAACTGGTAAAACTAATTACTTGTAAAAAAAAATACAGTATACTCAGATCTTGAACCCACCTCCTTTATTATCGGAATCATATGACATTGTTTTTCGAAAATGAATGTTCTAAAAATTGCACACGGATCGACAGATAAACTTCATACAAAACTGGGACACGTGGCTAATTTATTTATCATTTTCGTAACTTATTGCGGAAAACAGATGCGGCGATGTGTCTAGATCAAGTTTGGCCGATTCATAGAAGCAGTCGAAACCTGACGATGTGTGCATGTTTCGATTGGTAACAATATCAAATTGTATAACCTTAAAATGTAATTCCTATATTACTTGAACCAGTACTAACAATTCTTAGTTTTTCATTCATATCTAGGCACGCATTTAGTTGTGTAAGATTTTGTTAATTTCTAAATGTTCATAATAAGTAATTGTACGTCTTAAGTTTGACAATAACAGCACATCTTAGACCCAATTTCGGCATGCCGCAGCCTTTATTGTCAACTTGTACCCAATTACATATAGGTTATGAATGCGTCTGCAATCAGTGTTATGTCGGTTGGAATCCTTGCTACTTTATGTGATAAACTGATACCCTGTTTGCATGCTTATGTGCTTTTTATTAAAAACGGAAAAGGATCTCAGTCTACAATGGAAGATTCTACATTAACAATCTGTCACAAGATGGTCAAGGGTCGACAACTCACTAAAGTAGAATTGAACGCCGATCTTTGAATAAAAATATATGTTTAATTTACAGTTATGAAATATATACAATTTTAAATAATCACTTTCTTTCCTGACAAATCGAGAGGCTATAAAGAAAAATTACTAACGCACTATCCACACTCTCACCCAAATCACTCAACCTGTCCAATCACTACTATCCATGATAGTTGGAAGTGTTCATCACGTTGTCCTTCGGACTCAAACGTCTCCCTTTCCCGACTTCACCGAGTCGATGTACTCATATATACTGCGTCGCGTATATCCTTGGATTCCGGGACCGACAAGCCACACAACTGTGGATATATGGTTCTACACGTCCTATGACGGCACTCCTCCTAATGTTCCCCGTTACGACGTCTTATTAAGTTGTGGACTGCGTCACACACACTGGTTCTTCAAACCTCTGCGTTTCGAACTTCGATTGTCTGGCTATCGCTATGGAATAGCCATAGACATAAAACGGCTAAAATTGTAATAAATAACCATGTCTTACAATAATATCAATAATGTTCCGAAAACCTAACAGCCTACCATTTTATACTCCTATGGTAGCTCATCTCTATACTACTATCCTTTTACATTTCCCACTTCCATTCTTATCCTTTTCATACAACCATATATTTCCCAATAGCATATTAACACATTGTCTCGCTCCTAACGGACTCAATTTCTGAAAAACCCCATTCACTTCGTGAACCAGAAATTCTCTAAACAATCCAATCATGTAATAATTATCTCAATACCTAACATTGTAAATTTGCACAGATTCCATTCCTTAAATATGCCGAAAAACCCTTTGCACAATAAATACGAATTTACATACCCATATGCCGTGTGAATTGGTCACATCAACTAACTCTCACTATAACGAGTAAAACCGTCTGGCGACTCCTATGATACTGACGGTCAAAACAAATGTTTGAGTAACTTATATAGCACCAATCAACCTCTGGGCCTCCTGGTGACAGGCAAAATTCCCGTGCAAATCGTAATTCACAATCAACACCCAGTTTCAATACATTTATAGGCCAAATGAAAATAGCAACATAGTTTAATGTAATTAACGTTTTGAAACCCGTCAATTCCTTAATTATCAACGGATTTACATGAAATGAATTCTTAATATGCTTAATCTCACTTATCACATATGTATATGATAATAACTTCATAAACAATGATCTCCCTGACGATCCTGCGATAAGTTAAAACCATACGTGACCAACCTGCACTGACTGACCGTCTTTTATTTAGGCCACGCCAAATCTATTTTGTTACACAATCAAACCGTTATTGCAAAGTGAATCTGCATTAAGCACGCGTTTTCGGCTGCCAGTCGAGCCGCCATCATGCTTAAAGACAATCACTCGACGTCTCTAGTCTTAGTGTCAATTCTTAATTTTGGAAACGGATCCTATATATTAAATAATTGTTTATCAAAGTTTTTTCTAGCTAATGAAATTTAAGTGGCTAAAGTAGTTGAACATTTTAAAAGTCCAAAATGGTATACACCAGATCTGCACGATAATCGATATTAAATATTCAGACTTCGAACGCAGGCCTTAGTATTTACCAGCTTTTCAGTCGTAATTTGTCTTCATATTACCGAACAAATAATAAAAGAAGTTCAGCACGAAGGATATACCAACACACCGACGCAGTAATTGATATGACATGGTAAAACATCAAATTCAAGCCATTACTATGTACAACAATTACCCTTTGTAGGTTCACCATGATATTTCAAACATAATCTTAAAATTGATAAAAAGTACGTAAGCGGGGTTCAGTGTACTCATAATTCGAACTCATGACCTTCAAGTATACTCAGACATTGAACCATCAACATGTATTATATGAATCACATGACGTTTTCTATCAAAAACGAACGTCCTACACTTTGCACTCGTAGCGACAGATAAACGTTATCAAACACCTGTCTCGATTAAGACCAACATAAACTAGGAGTAAAATCCTTGAGAAATGTGATCGCTTATCATATCAAAAACAAATCGTACTTTATAGATTGTTTAACGAGCCAAAGGCATTTGCGAGTTCAAATAATTTGTAAACATGAACCTGACAATATCATAAAGTATCTACATGGAAACGACCAGACTTGCATTCTTGTATTAAACGGTTTATAGGTATCAGTCATTATCTTGTTTTTGTAAATATATATTGAAGTACGGACATGGGTTATAGATTAAGTACTGAATGGAGTTTAAGGGTCGCTGTTCGTTTAAGTCGAACATATACATGTACACTTTGATACGTTATGGCTGCCAAATCGTCGAAAGAGTTCGATAATTAACTTCTGAATCATTTGACTGCCGTGACGCCTGGGCAACCAGTATAGACACAGGCACTGACCAGACTCTACAGTATTGACTGCTCAACTCATCTTTAAATCATTATTGAACGGGGCACTACATTTAGTTATGGAATGAAATATAGACTGTTTCGAATGGTAAGTTAGGGTTTAATCGCGTTTACAACACAATTTCAATTATATCACGGTCACCTTTAAATGTCGGTCTTATGTTACTTACATCCGTACCCAAACCTCCTAACTAGTGTCTGTTCTACACTTACATGCTATCTAAGTCGGGCTAAATCGTATGGTAATCGTTAACTGTTAACATTAAGTCTTGTTTAAAGGCGTATGCTACAGTTTTTTCACAAAAAAAATCCCAATCATAGAATTTCTTTATTCTTTATATTTGATTAGTACATGTACATACAATAACTGGTTGAAATAAGAAAAAATATATATTTGTAATCGATCTAAAAAAGAATATTGGCCTTTCAATGACATGACCAATTTCATCAAAGGCGCAAATATAGGCATTTTGGCAGAAAACCTAAAACACACGAAATAATTAAAACGAAAACTACAAGTCATATTAAAGTTCAAATATAACTTTATATATGGAATGTAAATCAATATGAAAATCATAGAAATGTTCCGTTCTACATAATAGAATTTTCTGTAATTCTCCATTAACACTAAACATCGTTCACTTTAATAAAAAATGCAAAAAAAAATATAAGCAGTTTTGCTTAAAAAACAGGTCGTGCTTCAAGGAAAAAGTTGATTAACCAGAAAAGGAGTACGGTGACCTATCTTTTTTTTTGCATTTTTTATAAAAGTGAACCATGTTCAGTGTTTATGGATAATTACAGAAAATTCTATTATGTAGAATGGAAAATTTCTTGAAAAATTGTATGATTTTAACTTTTTCCGGGGTAAAATGTGACACCATTTCGACCTTGAAAAACAGATTAATATATTTTTGATCATATTTTTCTCACAAAATCTCTTTTCATATTTATTTAAATTCTATATATAAAGTTATATATGAACTTTAATATGATTTGTAGTTTTCGGTTTTTTTTTTGTGTGTGTGTTTAAGTTTTCGGCCAAAATGCCTATATTTCTGCCTTTGATGAAATTGGTCATGTCATTGACAGGCCAATATATATTTTTGTTAAATCGATAACATATATACTTTTTTTCTTATTTAACTAGTTATTGCATGTACTAATAAAATACAAAGAATAAAGAAATTCTTTAATTGTGATTTTGTTTGTGAACTAACTGTAGCATACGCCTTTAATAGTATTCATTCACAAATAAATACGACTTACGTGGATAAACATATCCATCACTATAGAAACACATTACATACTAAAGTTATACATGTCTTAATCCTTATTATCGTATCGTCCCCGTTTTAGATACAGGGTAATAATGTGTCTGCAATCAGTATATAAAATATATCTTATACTGGCCTCCAGTCAATCGTAAATAAATGTCCTCCCAGTAATAAAAGGCGGTCTATCAGTCTGCAACAGTAGAGTATGGCCAGCCGTTTTATAATTTTATTCGATTTAAAAGATATCTCTCGAACATTTATCTCTATAAGCTATAGAATTTTTAAATAAGAGAGATATACCTATACATTTGCTCATGTTTTAGAGATATCCTCGTATCTGTTGGTTTATATAAAGGGATTGTTCCCCTTAGTCAGTTGACAAACAATCACATGTTTCTTTCGACCAATCAAACACGTTATTTTCAATGACTGCGAACCAGATCGGCCATCAATTATAAGAAGTTTGACAACAAATCATTCGTTTGGGTCCGCATTTTTATAATTCAATGGATGAAAATAATACTTATATTTGACGCATGTTTTATATCTATGAAACTTGAGGTCTTCTAAAACATTGTACATGCAATACAGTAGACGTCAATAATGAAGATTTAACTGTAGTAACCTTTCAACAAATAAACAATAGCCTTCACCAGTCGAGGCAAAACATCACATTTCTAATAGAGAATAAACAATAGAACAATGCAAACCTATGATTTCAACTTAATATAAACATCTGATAAAGACTGATGTGTCCTTTCACAATTTAATAATGCTATTTCATATTATAATTGAATCGTGTATCGTCTTCGGTAGAATACAGGACACGTTTCAAATACAACGTAGCAGTTATTAGACTTTTATACAAGCCATAAATAGATACATATATCTCTCTTAGTTAAAGATATATCGTTCCAATAAAGAGAAATATCTTAATGGGCTTAATTATATATATCTCTACGTTCTCGCTGTATCTCTACAAGATATCTTTCTTACATGAATATATATATTTCTACCATAAAGATATATCTTTCTAACATGAAGAGATATATCTCTAAACGAGAGTGATATCTCTGTAGGATAAATATATTCTTATAGCGAGAGCTATATCTCTCTAAATCAGATATATATATTTAAGATAGGGATAATCATCTCTGTCTTAGACAGAAATCTGCTAAAAAGCAAGACATCTCTCTTTTCTGTAGATATATCTCTCAAATGAATAAACATTAAAACGGCTTGCTAGAGTAGAGGTCACATTGACTATCTCTATTTTATTGCAACGTGTAGGTCTTTATAAAGAAACAGTCTGACATTAAAGGTTATACGAACACTCTTGTGTCTGTCAGCCGTCGTCTAGCGTAAAGTTAATCTCCGGGCGTCTATAGCCTTCTTGTTAATTTCTAATGTTGGAGAAAAAGCAGACTAAGTACTTTGAAATTTATTCTGGAAAATAACAAGTGCTTAAAAAGCAGACTAATTACCTTGACATTATTTTATTTAAGGAACTGTAACCACATCTGTTATTCAAATGAATAACTTCTGCATTTTGGGTCTAAGTTGAAAACTGACGTAGAGTCAGGAAAATCGACGACACTACGGTAAAAGACTCAAAACTGTAAAGAAAACTGGCCAAATTAATTATCCTCGTCACCAATGAAGTGACCTTAGTATTTCTTAAGAATTGATGGAACTACAGGGTGCTATGCCTAAATATCCTGTGACTGGTGCTATCTATTTACTCGTTGTGTTGAGGTACATCTATCTTTTACAACCGCTGGTATAGGTCAAAGGGAAGCAAATCGTATAGGCTTGCCGAGCAGACAATTTTGTCTAGGGAATTTCAGATGAATTAATCAGACTGAAGTGGTCTCCCATTGGTCAATAATGATTTCGTTGAAAGTTCAAAGCGTTTTTAATAATGTTGCATACCCTCTGACTGATTGGTAAACAAAACATTGTTTGCTTTTAGCTTTATTGACAGCTTATGAGCCATTTTCAGAACAACAACACTGCGGTATAAGGTTGAACTTAGATTTTACGTCATAGCAAAAAAAAAAGATGGGATAACATGTGAGTTTTTTGTGTTTTGTTGGTAGTTTTGATAATGAACTTTGATTGAATATAGGTTTCTGCGTTATTTCTACTGTTGGGAAAGAGCCATAGCCCGAAACGCTTTAATGGTCGCCTTTGGAAAATGAATTGCTTCCATCTGACGTAGAGAGAGTGAGCTCCTTGATTAGCTGGTTCCCTATATACACAATTCGCGCCACTATGTGCTCGATGTTATGTGTACGCGTCACAACATGTCTGCTAAATGCATAAATTATAGCCAATCACAACAAGGCCAACAATAAAAAATGCATTTTTTGGGGAAGAAATATTGTAATTTACCTACCTGTTAATTATTCTAAATTCAATAATCTTTTATAACCACTTCAATTCTCATTTTCAAAATGTCCATGAAAAACAGAAACATGTTATTTTCAAAGATCCGGTAAAAAACACATATATATACTATAAAGGAAAATGTAGTTATCTCCCTTTGACCATTAGGTTGTAAAACAGCGTTGAATCAATTGAAATACATCTGAAAACCTGATTTTGGACAATCCTTTTTATACCAATTTCATTCTGTCTCGCCTGTCAATATTTTAGAGCACAATTGTATGCCCATCCTTTTATACATAGACGCTGAATCTCTTATCCAGTCCAACACAGGTAATCCTTTTTGTAACTGTATATATATTTTATGAGAGATAATCCAATTAAACTTTATCCCGTTACTGCTGTTCATAAAAACAGTAAAAGCCATATGATCTAAACCAAAATATAGTTAGCTTTTTTTTACCCTTTCTCACATATAGACAGTTTTTGATGCCTCTAAAGCAGCCAATTTGTAAAAACATTGTGGCAAAAGAAGAAATTGCTCAAAACGAGCAATTTGTCCTTTTGCCACAAAGTTTTTAACTTTGTTCAATAATTTTACCATCTTTTTATGGAAACTTTATATATTTTTGCGTAAAAGCGTCCAAAGTCATCTACTGCAGATTTGTCGTATGTGGAAAAGGGTTAACCTACCTATCATCAAAGCCATAGGTCTAGGTTTCTTGCTAACAACGCTGACTTGTTAATGTTCATACACAAGCTTGTGGCGATCGGTAAAACAAAATGCAGGATATCGCCCTCTGCATTAAGTCGTGGCTGTTATTTATTGCGAAATTGTGTATTACAAAGCACCGCAGAACTGTGCTTTTCTTACTTCTTACTTTTTTGGGGATGCCATGGAAACAGACTTTCGGCATGGATAAAACAGATGAAGGAGTTATGTGAAGTTACTTTTTTTGGGCTGCCATGGAAACCAGATTTCGGCATGGATAAAACAGATGAAGGAGTTATGTGAAGTAACTTTTTTTGGGATGCCATGGAAACCAGATTTCGGCATGGATAAAACAGATGAAGGAGCTATGTGAAATTACATCCCAATTGACACACTGGTTACAGAGGATAATATGTTGACGCAGGGACGGCGATCTAATTCTTTTAAATTATGCATTATTCCAAAACTGCTAGCACACTTTCCATGCTTTGCTTCACAAAACAAGAGGGCCATGATGGCCCTTTATCGTTCACCTAAATTATGTAATGTAATGCAATGCAAAAAACATCAAGACAATTATTTTGACAAAGATTCCAAATGCATCATCGAGAGTCTTAACAAGATTTACCTGACATAACCCATGTTCAAACATGGACTAGATTTCATCAATACAAACATTCTGACAAAGTTTCAGCTTGCTCAAAGTAAAAAAATGAGGCATCCAGTGTTTTAACAATATTTTACTTCGATTTGGCGTAGTGACCTAGCTTTAAACACTATATGGCCCATATTTGAACTTAGATTTTGGCTTGAAATCATTAAGATAAACATTTTGACCACATTTGAAGATGCTGATGCAAAAATAGGACTGCTACAGTATTAACAAGATTTTCCTTCAATTTGGCTTAGTGACCTTGTTTTTGACCCGGCATGACCCATATTCTAAGTAGGCATAGATATCATTAAGATAACATGACTAAATTGTAATCTAATGAAGCAGAATGTGCGGCTTCTACAGTGTAAACAAAATTGTCTTTTCATTTGACCTTGAACAATGATCTAGTTTTTGACAAAATATGACCCATATTCAAACTTGACCTAAATATCATAAAGACAATCATTCCGACAAAATGTTACCAAGATTTTCCTTCAATTTGGCCTAGTCCTTGATTTTGAACAAGTATGACCTTAAACGTTGCCTTGATACCATTAAGATAAACATTCAGACCAAATTTTCAGCTGCCTAAGCGAAATGTGCGGCCTCCAGAGTGTTAACAAGATTGTCTTTCAGTTTAGCCTAGTGACCTTGTTTTTTACCCAGCCTGACCCATATTCAAACTTGGCCTAGATGTCATTAAGACAAACAAAATTTAGACTGAATTTTAAGCTGCTGAGGCAAAAACAAAAGGGCCATGATGGCCCTGGAATCGCTGAACGGATTTTTTTTTCACTTTAGCTATATAAGCCCCGCCCCCATGGCGGCCATAGTTTCAGACCAATCAACTTGGCTTGAAGGAATCTGATAGAGGGTCACCCTAGGAACATTTCTACAAAATTATTTGAAAATCGGCCTGACACTTTTGGAGGAGAAGATTTTTTAAGTGTTCACTATAGCCATATAATGCAGTATAGACCTGCCCACTGGCGACCATGTTTTTTGGCTAATCAACATGGCTTGAAGGAATCTGATAGTGGGTCACTTAAGGAACATTTCTACAAAATTATTTGAAAATCTGCCAGACACTTTCGGAGAAGAAGATTTTTTAAGTTTTCACTATAGCCATATATGGCAAAATAGCCCCGCCCCTCCCCCTGGCGGCCATTTTTTCGACTAATCAACATGGCTTGAAGGAATCTGATAGAGGGTCATCCAAGGAGCATTTCTACAAAGTTATTTGAAAATCTGCTGACCAGTTTTGGAGCAGAAGACTTTTTAATTTTTCACTATAGCCACATTAGGTGAAATAGCTCTACCCACTGGCGGCCATGTTTTTTGACCAATCAACATGGCTTGAAGGAATCTGATAGTGGGTCAATTAAAGAACATTTCTACAAAATTATTTGAAAAATCGGCCTGACACTTTCGGAGGAGAAGATTTTTTAAGTTTTCACTATAGCCATATAAGGCAAAATAGCCCCGCCCCCTGGCGGCCATTTCTTTTTAACAATCAACATGGCTTGAAGGAATCTGATAGAAGGTCATCCAAGGAACATTTCTACAAAATTCTTTGAAAATCTGCAAACCAGTTTGGGAGAAGAAGAATTTTGAAGTTTTTTCATTTAGTTGCCATGGAAACCAGAGTTTTTCATCGATCCCAAAAATTTGAAGGAAATCTGGTGAAGTCATTGAGAGGCTGCTTTCTGTGAAGTTTCATCCCAATTGACCCACTGGTTACTGAGGAGAAGAAGTTGACGAACGACGCACGTCGGACGACGCACGACGCACTATGGACGACGCACGACGGACGCCGGACAAAAGGCGATCACAATAACTAAAAATGCTAAAGATGCGGATTCTACAGTGTTAACAAAATGTTCCTTCAATTTAGCCTAGTGACCTAATTTCTGGCGAATTATGACCCATATTCAAACTTTACCTATATATTATAAGACAAACATTCTGACCTTATGACCTACTTTAAGACGTCAATGACCCATTTTCGAACTTGTCCAGGATTTGATGATGCAAAATGTAGCCAGATCAGTATTAACAAGGCAATTTTTGACGACGCACGACGTACAGACGCCGGACACAATGTGATCACAATAAAAGTTTAATATGCTCAAGTAAAAAATGCAACATCCATAGTGTTAACAAGATTTCCCTTCAATGTGGCCTAGTCATCTAGTTTTTGACCTAATATGGCCCGTATTTAAACTTGACCTAGATATCATTCAGACAAACATTCTGAAAAATGTTCAAGGGCTTGAGCAAAATTTTACCTAGAGATCTCGATTTAGAACCAGTATAAATATCCATATTCAAACATTGCCTTGATACCATTAAGATAAACATTCAGATTAAAGTTTAAGCTGCAGAAGAGAATGTGCTGCCTCCAGAGTGTTAACAAGATTTTCCTTCAATTTGGCCTATAAAACCTTGTTTTTGACCCAGTATGAACCATATTCAAACTTGGCCTAGATATTATTAACACAAACAAAATTCAGATCAAATTTGAAGCTGCTGAGGCAAAAGAATGCAACTTATACTGAATTGTCTTCAATTTAGCCTAGTGACCTAGGTTTTGACCCGGCATGACCCATATTTGATCTTGGCCTAGATATCATTCAGTTTAACATTTTTACCAAATATCAATCTGCTGAAACAAAATTTGCGGCCTCTAGATTGTTAAAGAGGTTTTTCAATTTGACCTTTTTCATCCGACATGACCCATGTTCGAACTGGATTACATATTTTCGAGTTAATTTATTGATAAAGTTTCAAAATGCTCAAGTACAAGAAATGATCTCCAGAGTGTTAATACTATTTTCCTTCAATTTGTCCTAGTGACCTAGTTTTTGTACTCATATGGCCCAGTTTCAAACTTGTAAAACGATTTGATGAAGATGAATGTTCTGTTAAAACTTTCATAAATATCGGATGCAAAATGTATTAACAAGGCATTTGTTGACGACGCACGACGCACGGCGGAAGGATCACAATAGCTCACCTTGCACTTCGTTTACAGGCGAGTCAAAAAGTATTCAGAAGGCACTACAAGCGATGCATGTTTTTAGAATAAGCATGAAAGAGCATGTCTCGGAACCCTTAGAGTGTTTTGGGCTTGCTTAGTGGTGGATTTATAGCATGATGAACTATCGCTGGACATACCTGGCACCAGTACGGATTAACTACTGATTAATATACTAGGCACCAGTGATATAGCCAGCAGTATTCCTTGGCATGTGTTAGTTATATATCTGGCTTAATGAAAATGCGCCGGACACGCCTATAGATGTTATTAGGCTGACTTAAGTAGTGTATTTATGTATGATAAACTATCGGTATTTATACTTAACACCAGTTGATTGTTTTTAGTATTTTTAAAAATGGTATTTCAGTTAACTCACGTTCGCACCTGAACTCCACAGGTATTCCCATGTACCTAGCTTCCTATATATACTAGTAAACCCATTTATGTAAAACGAATGACGCTAGTAACAATTTCATTTGTATATAATCGGCAAAAATAAATTTTCTAGTTTGCTGGTTTAATATTCTTCAATGTCACCGACTGAACAAACTAAGGCAATTAGAGTTTGGGGTACGGACATATATATTCAAAGGTAATTCCGAAATCATTCAGCCAACTTTCTTTTCATTTATTCCGGAATTAAACCTAAACTTTACTTATTGTTTTTTGCATTAGCCTTACGTACAAGTCACCAAATGATAGTGGTATCAACTCAGGTGTGAAAACTAATGTGTAATTGTATGAAAATATAGACCTTACACCGAATTTAACCGAATGTTCACATTAGACAGACGGACTGACCTCAAGACAGACATCGTCAATCAATAAAGGTGATTTGGGTTGCAAAGCATTTAGAAAATTACGGTAAAAGTACATGTATACTCACCGAATACATTTATAATATCATATAATAATGCATCTTTGTTAAGTGCCACCTACCCATCAGCTTTATCAGATTGAATGTCGTTGTATCTTAGCATAGAAGCACATAAATCATGACCCTTTTTCAGTTAAAGAATTGTAAAGCCGTATGTGAAACATATAGATAACATTTTATGATAAACAGGAAGGGTGCCAGCCAAGATTTAAAATTTTGACCAGACACGTTTGAACAAAATGTCCATCAAATGTTGGTCAATAAAAACAATTCAATAAACCACGACTTCATTTTACAAGAACCGACAGATAGAATTAGTATGTAACTAGGGTTTGGTGTAAATTACCAAGTCGCTTTAGAATAATGAAACAAAAATCACATCAATCATGAGTAAAAGAACCTGTAAAATAGTAAGCACAGAAATAAATAGGTTTATAAAGTAACCACAAATAAATACATTTGCAAAGTATCAAATGTCCGTTTATTACTACAATAACTATAATAATAATGATAATATTGACAATAAACGCAAAATATAATCTTACCGGGGCATCTGGTGTCTTGTTTCTTAATAGTCGCCGGGAAGAAGCCAGCGACTTATATGTTTAATAGCTTTTCGGAAATGGCATGGGAGGACGAGTTATTATTCGAAAAAAACTAATTTAAATGGCTTGAACATATTACAATTGCGTTTGTTTAAAACACTAAGTTAAGACACATCTTAAATGAAATAAATAATCCGATGTTTTAAGTATTTGCAGTTTTTTTATTTTGACTCGCATTTATGTTTTTTTGTCTTATTTACGAAGACAAAATAGTCCCTGTTAGACTTGCTGCAGACTGTTATGTGTCAATATGGAGATATAATCACGTCTTTAAACAGTAATACTAACTCACTGAATGCTATTTTTATGTACAAAGAGATGTCTTGATTTGTGAAGAATTCATTTAATAATGTTTATCCATGTATATCTAAAATATGAACTGTTTCTTGGCTAAAACTGTTGATCACATGACAAGCGACTGTGTAGATCAATCTCCTTTGCAGAGAGCCGTTCTTTACTCTCACTTACAAATAGTTAATTATAGGTGATTTAAGATGTTTATTTGGTTCGAAACAAATGAAGAAAATCACAAACTGAGATAAAACTGTTTTTAATAGAAATATGACTGAATGAACACTCTCTGCTTATAAAGAGAGTGTAAAGAATGCCAACTCTGCGAAGAAGAATGGTTCACGAATCGGGTCTTTCGTACACAATTAATTCGTCTTTGACACATTTAAATGTGTCATTAGATTCCCTACAGGCATTTTGCTTGCGTTTCGCGTATTGTTATGCATCATTGACACAAGGGCGCTTATTATAATATAATTCTAAAACATTTGTAGTTTGTTATTTTCATTATAAAAAAGGAAGGAAAGAATTACAATAAATGAACATGTTGTAGGGTTCAGTTTATGTTCGAAATTAAGTTTGAAATTAAAGAACAATTTCAATGAAATTTAACTGATATTATATTTCAAGAGTGGTTTACTGTGTAAATATATTGGACTACATTATAACATTTTTCAAAGTATGATAGTTCAAGTACTAGTTCAATATATTTAAGTTCAAGATATTTATTCAACGTAATATACGCCTCCGGCCCAAAATACACAATATACAATACACTATGTGTTAGTTTTAGGTTGCATTCCTCTTTATCAAATGTACATTACAATATGCATACATGGGTAAACGCATAATCAGTATTTAGTACTTTTAAAAGCTATTTAAAACTAAGATCGTATTTTACTGAAACCTTTCTAAATGTTACATTACAGTGACAAAAAGAGGAGTTTTTCATGTCTGAATTGTAAACATATTAAGATAAGGTGTAGTCATGTATATCATCAAAATGTTGATCAATTAATCATTGATAGCAGTTTGTTGATATAAACGGCTGTCCTGTGGATTACATTTTCATCTGATGAGTCAAGGATATTAAAAAATCCTTGCAGATTATTATTTAATGTATACCAGTTTAGTAAATACTGGTTACGTATATCTGTAAATTTACCACACTCAAAAAATACATTGTATTCACACTCGACAGTTTGTAAAACATAATTGTTATTACAATACGAACAGATACGTAGTTCAAAAGATACCTTAATATGTCTGTCACAAGATGGTCAAGGGCCGACAACTCACTAAAGTAGAATTGAACACCAATCTTTGAATAAAAATATATTTTTAATTTACAGCTAAGCAATATATACAAGTTTAAATAATCACTTTCTTTCCTAACAAATCGAGAGGCAATAAAACTAAAATTACTCACGCACTCTCATCCACACTCTCACCCAAATCACTGAACCTGTCCAATCACTACTATCAATGATAGTTGGAATTGTTCATAACGTTGTCCTTCGGACTCCAACGTCTCCCTTTCCTGACTTCACCGAGTCGATGTACTCATCTATACTGCGTCGCGTATATCCTTGGATTCCGGGATCGACAAGCCACACAAACTGTGGATATATGGTTCTACACGACCTATGACGGCACTCCTCCTAATGTCCCCCGTTACGACGTCTTCTTAAGTTGTGGACTGTGTCACACACACTGGTTCTTCAAACTTCTGCGTTTTGAACTTCGATTGTCTGGCTATCGTTATGGACTAGCCATAGACATAAAACGGCTAAAATTGTAATAAATAACCATGTCTTACAATAATATCAATAATGTTCCGTAAACCTAACAGCCTACCATGTTATACTCCTATGGTAGCTCATCTCTATACTACTATCCTTTTACATTTCCCACTTCCATTCTTATCCTTTTCATACAAACATATCTTTCCCAATAGCATATTAACACATTGTCTCGCTCCTAACGGACTCAATTTCTGTAAAAACCATTCACTTTGTGAACCAGAAATTCTCTAAACAATTCAATCATGTAATAATTATCTCAAAACCTAACATTGTAAATTCGCACAGATTCCATTCCTAAAAATATGCCGAAAAACCCTTTGCACAATAAATAAGAATTTACATACCCATATGCCGTGTGAATTGGTCACATCAACTAACTCTCACCATAACGAGTGAAAACCGTCTGGCGACTCCTATGATACTGACGATCAAAACAAATGTTTGAGTAACTTATATAGCACCAATCAACCTCTGGGCCTCCTGGTGACAGGCAAAATTCCCGTGCAACTCGTAATTCACAATCAACACCCAGTTTCAATACATTTATAGGCCAAATGAAAATAGCAACATAGTTTATCGTAATTAACGTTTTTAAACCCGTCAATTCCTTAATTCTCAACGGATTTACATGAAATGAACGCTTAATATGCTTAATCTCACTTATCACATATATATGATAATAACTTCATAAACAATGATCTCCCTGACGATCCTGCGATAAGTTAAAACCATACGTGACCCACCTGCACTGACTGGCCGTCTTTTATTTAGGCCACGCCAAATATATTTTGTTACAATGTCTACCAATCTCTACATTTAATTTATGACTAGAACAACGAAAACTTGACATGGCCAGTCTGAACTGGTAATTCAATAGTAAGATATCGTTCTGTGTTTAATAATGTTTTTAGAATGTTTATAATAATGACATCTTCTCGATTCATTTAAGGATTCGTGCCAATTTTAAGTATGACAGTCAATTATTCTTTGTTTAAAGACTTTTATCACCTACTTCATGTGACACCCAGACAAAACCAAAACCATACATAAACAGCATGTTCTTAACATGTGTAGCCCAAGTTATTTTATCGACGTTGTCAAGTGACTTTAACATATAATAGTATCTCTTTGGATATCTAGTGTCTTCCATTTGTGTTAACTTACACCAATATTTAATAAAATTTGAAACATATGTTACACAAAGCGGTAATCTACCACATTATCCTAATACGATACTGTTGTTGGTAGAACCTTTAACGCCTAAGTATCGTTTACATAATGATAGTTTTATAAATTCTATCTCTGGAGAGTATGTGTATGACCATACCTGTGACCCATAGCAAAGTATTGGTTTAATCATTCTATCAAAAAGCTGCAACAACTGTTTAATATTGAAATGACCAAATGGCTTTTGGTGCCCATATATGGCATAAATGGATTTTCTTTGGCCTCTGATGCTAATTTCTTGTGTCCAGTTAGCCACGATAGATACGGTGTACATAAAAGTCCAATATATTTGTACACAGAAGTTACATTAATAGGTTGCTCTCGCAATAGGAAGGGATCATGAATAATTAAATTTAATTGCGCGCTAAATGACCTTAGCTGTCGATGCGCCATAAAACAATATACATTCATTCATTCATTCTCGCAATAGGGATGCTAACTAATTAATGAAAAGAGTAAATATAGTAGGACTACTTATGTCACCCTGTCTTGTGCCAATATAACAAAGGAAATATCCAGTTATCGTACCAGAGGATGTTCTTACGAAAAGAATTCAGGGTTTGATACATTTTAGCTAGAATATTAAGGAATTTTCCACTTACACCTTTAGCTTTTGGACTTTCAAATAACTTTTTATGATTAATCATATGAAAGGCTTTTTGGAAATCTACATACAGGCAACTTAAACGACCCCCGCCCTTAGATAAATATTTTTGAGCCGTAGATTGTAAACAAAATATATTGTCAATGCATGAATAGCCATGTCTAAATCCTGCTTGTGACGCATCAATTTTATTATTTTCTTCCGCCCACGTATACAGACGTGTATTAATAGTTTTTGAGAAAATATTATACAGTGTAGTTGTTAAAGATATACCTCTGAAGTTTCTTGGATCATTTGGCATTACAGACTTATAAATTGGACATATAATACTTTCTCCCCAGGAAATAGGAAAATTACCATTAGATAGAATACTATTAAAGAATTTGCATAATAATGGACCTAGAATATCACTCGTACACTTGTAGAACTCGGAGCTTACACCGTCATTACCCGGGCTTTTCCCTACTGGCAACTTAGATATGGATATTAAAACTTCTTCAATAGTGCTTTCTGCCTTTAAAAATTCGTCTTCATAGTTGTTATTTTAAATATTGATTGGATCAGCAGTTTCATCGAACAATAAGTTACTGAAATAGGTGAACCATTCATCCTCAGAAATATTAATACCGGTTTGATTTGGTTTTGATCTATTATGTTTTAGAATTTTCCATAACAAATTTATATCTTTACTTTTTTCGACTAATTTTCTTCGCTCATTATATTGAAAGGATAATTTCTTTTGATGGATGTTAACTTTGAAAATAGCTTTCCCTCCTTTGTAAATTTCAAAGTCACTATTCTCATTTGTTGTTCTAAACTTACGTAACGCCATATATTTACTGTGTTTTATTGTATCACATTCATCGTCCCACCAGTCGAGTCCCGATAGCTCAGTCGGTAACGACGCGGGCTGTCAATCCAGGAGTTGTGAGTTCGAATCCCGGCTCGGCCAACTTGATTTCCGACGTTTGATAAAAGTCATTGCGACATGCGTCATTCGTCTTCCACCAATGGGCTAACTCTATGTGGAAAAGCAGCCAGTTGGGAAGATTGTTGTGTGGAGGACTGGTGTGAGAAAACCAGGAAACACATGAGTAGGTGAACTGGCCGCCGTGATATGACTTAAAAACGGCGTTAAACCCCAATCAATCAATCAATCAATCAATCATCGTCCCACCATGAAGGTTGACTTTGACTTGGTAAGGTATTAATAAACGAACTTCGTACGCGCATATGCGACGCCGCTTCATGATACATTTTGGGTAATTTCACGAACAACAGAGTTAACGTTTGTATTCATAAAGCCCTGCAAGTGATGTCTACTACTTTCAAATATAATTCTGAACTTGTTTACAAAGGACTGATTTTATCTGTACTCTATTTAAACCTAGGAAAGACCGTGCTCGAATAACCGTCTGCAACAGTGCCTCGTTTTGGTACCTGTCTATTAAACTTTAAACTACATAATATTGGTAGGTGGTCCGATTCGTCTCTTTCTACAACCTCAAAATAAGTGATATGATTAAATAATTGTTCACATGCTATCATATAGTAAACAACACTTGCTCCCTCTCTAGAGAAACAGGTAAACTTTCCAGACAAATCATTTCATCTTCCATTTACAATGTGCATGTCATGTGTACATTACAGATGTGTCAGGGACAGGCCAAATGCATTATACCTCATATTCTTATTTTGCCTAGATAGGTTGAAAAAACTATTATTATAGCTAGTTTCCCAAAATATTTGTGAAATGTCGTCTGCTGGTATATACTCAAGTAAATTTTTAGTCCGTGCATTTAGATCCCATATAAGAAACAAAATGCTACCAGGATATTTCAGTTTTACATTTTCAATATTGTTTTGCATCAGAATGATTCCATTACCTTCATTTTCGTTATAAGTAGTTGATCCCTCAGTTGATACATAGGTAAAATACATAATAACATCATTATTGCAGCTTAGCGATGAAAACTTAAACAGTAATATAATGTAGTCTTTAAAATTCTCAAATATTCTACTGCCAGTAACATATTTCAACAAAGAGACACCAACAGATACACCCCCTTATTACGTAAAGCGTTTTCTTTCATCTTTCTAAAAATATCAGAATGGACATAGTCGTTTAAAAACTAATCAAATTCACATTTGTATCTTGCCCATGTTTCACACAACCACGGAATATGAAAGTTGTTCAAACAATGTTTCAAACTCGAGTTATTTGCATACTTTTTAAGTCCCTGTATATTCCATTATGTTTACATAGTATGGTTCGCCTTGGCTTATTTCTCAATCGTCTACGCCTCCTTCCTCGTGCGGGGACCAATCAGAAACTCGC
Source organism: Serripes groenlandicus (assembly GCA_031761405.1). NCBI lineage: Eukaryota > Metazoa > Mollusca > Bivalvia > Cardiida > Cardiidae > Serripes > Serripes groenlandicus. The sequence continues at coordinate 386,916 of JASEVX010000174.1, forward strand.
GCGGTGGTCTCGATCGCCCAATCCAAGTATATCAATGTTATTGTTTACACTTTGACCATGTTCTTGGGCACGTGGTGGCTTACTACGTTGTCATTTGCCAATACAAACAATATCCTGTTTTATGTTATCATATTTATATATTGAGTCTTCCACGATCAGTTTATCATAACGAAGGATGGCATATTTGTCCTTTTGTCGTTCTTTAATCATACGAGAACCGAGAACACGTCTATGTCGTCCTACACGGTCCGTGTAGTCTGGTTTCACTGACATACCGGAATCCCGGGAAAGTACTGAATACGCTGTGTTCAAAATGAGTTCACGGTTTTTGAATTTGCCATTTTTTTTTAAATATCAGTACAGCAATGTGGGTCTTGTGACTTTAATCTATGGGCCCTCTCTGTTTCAACTGACTCTTTTTCTGGCATCAGTAGATTGTTCGTAATAAATTATCTTTCTTTAGATTCACATGTAGACCAATTTTCATTTAAGTCACCAGAAATTCCATTGATATAATTAGGATGCCAAGCTAATATCATTTTGAGAAAAAGAGAAAACTCATGTCATTTTTGGGACTACCGGTACTTAGCTTTCTTCGACCTAAACGCATCAAATAGGGATTTTAATGTAGTTGCATGCAAAACATGTACCAGAATTGCTTAAGGTCAAATAACGATAAATATATCCGCTGACTTGCTGATCTACACCCAAATAGTCCCTAAAAAACCTTTGTTTGCATAGAAATGATTGTATACCATCACCAGAATGCATTGAACATATGACATTGAGATCAAATGCTATGTGAATGTGTATAGGATGCACTGGAAATTATTGATTTGATCACTTTAAGTATTTTGACATTGTTTGAAAGTGAAAGTAGAGAATGCTAAACACCGGTTTTGTCCGGGCCCGATTTAGTCCAAAATGACGGTAACCATTTTTGCCTGGTGAGTTCTTTATTGCATAATGCATGACCCACCATTTTCTTTAGATTGTTTTAAAGCTTAGAGGTAACTCTTTTCAATGATCTATGATGTTCTAAATGAGAAACGCCTAGAAAGTGTGACAATTGAGGACAGAAACTGGTCGAGTTACATGGAAACAAAGAAGGAATTTATTTGGTGTATTGTAACCTTTAGGGTGATAATTTGCATTTATATGCAGGATAGAGTTATCTTACTTGATTGTTAAAATAGGTGTTATGGTTGGAAAGGGTTACTTAAAGTTTCAATACAATGCTTTAAGTAGTTACTGAGATAAAGACTCTTACTGAGTTGCACACAAAACTTAAGCCAGAGTTTTTAAGTAAAAAGGGGCCATAATTTGCATTATTTGCTTGATATAGTTATCTTGCTTGATTGTTTACAAAGCTATTAAAGAGTACTCACAAGAAAAAGTTGATGCAAGGCACCATTATTGTCTGAAAAGACCTTAACCTCATACAGACGTATATTGACACATGTGCATTGGACGACTTTTAAAACTCTGTGGAAAAAAGAGAAATGCTCATTATGAGCTATTTCTGCTTCTGCAACTGTTTCAACACTATTTGCTTATTTTACTCTCATTTATAGAAATTTCAATATAGATCTAATATATCTATAGGTGCTACCTATTTACGAAAAAAACGCAAGATAATTATAAACAAAAATTAAAGAGCATACTTTGGCCATAACAAAGGATTTATAAGTAATTGACTAGACACTAATAATGTTAATGTCATGTTTCTTGCATTATTAAAATATATTTGGAATTCGTATTGATGTTGTCTATTATTTGAACAGAAAATTATAATGAACGAGGTTAAAACATGAGGGCCAAGATGATCCTTAATCGATCACCTGCATTATGGCAAAGAAGCAAATAGATCAGCCCTTTTCTGATGCCACCTGGCGACTGCCTTTTTCAACCAGTCAATATTAGTGGAACAAATTATGTAAGGGGTCACATTTCTGCTAAACCCTTTCCCTATTAGAGACGGTTTCTGAGGCCTATGCAACAGACGATTTAGGAAAAGATTGTAGCCACAAGAACAATTGCTTCTTATGAGAAAGTTATCCTTTTGCCACAATGTTTGATAAATAATTATACTTTGAATGAGTGAGTCAATAGCTCATGTATAGGAATTTGGGGTCTTTCATGTTGATACCTATTTTTTGCGGGACGTCGCTCCATTGAAGTTACGCCAAGATGAAGTGTAACGGAAATGACGTCACGTCCTTCTTTGGCTACGATACAGTCAAAATTTAGTTTCGGTCGTAGAAGGCTAATGCTGTCGGTTTTTTGACGAACGGGAAAACACATTTCTTACAGATTTCCATTTATTTTTAACTTTTCGTACAAATGTTAATTGCCACATAACACAGCACTTAAATGATCTTAAATATCGATTTAAAAAAAATGATTAAAAAGACGACAATAATTTTCAATCCGTGTTGTTCTGCTCATTTTTTGCCCAAAATACAGATTTAAAAAATTAAATAAAAAAAGCCGACAATAATTTTCAATCTGTGTTTTACGTCTGCTTTTTATACATATCCAAAATGGCGGCCCCCATGGATTTTTCCAAGTTTCATTTCAGAAAGCTTCATGGGTTATTGAAAAAAAAAAAAATAATAATCTCACACCTGTTAACTATAAGCGAAAAAAACATGTTTTTTTTTCGTATAAGTTAATGAACTAGAATACAACTGCAAGGCATTTTAGAAAGTTTGGATCCAGACATACAAATTCATCCATTGCATTTTCATTTTCAAAGTTGCGAATAGTCTTTAATAGGAGAAAATTGTAATAAAGCAAATTTAACAGTAAATCAAATGATTTCATCATGAAAACAATTCAAACGCCTTTTGATAACTGTGTAACCTGCTCATTCTAACATATTGAGAACTCACAAACATCAAAAACACTGCATTTATATGTTCACCTATTTTTAGTGAAAATCTGAACATCTGAATATGTTAAATTGTTAAAAGAAACGCCGTAACTTTTTATATAACCATGCTAGACGGACCCCTTAGTTGAAGAAAGTTAAGTACTTTAAAATAAGTTCTAGGCACTTTCCATATATTTTTATTTTATTATAAGTAAGACACAAATTCAATAGCACAATCCTATTTTTCCTTTGTTAATAAATTAATGTGTTAATTTAAAACCATGATATAATTCATTTCAAAACAAGGCAAGACAATGATGCCACCAATTTTCGTATTGGCTTTGATAAAAATACCCAGAAAATGTGGATGGTGTTAGAATTGGACTATCAATACAGTTAATAACTTATCATTGGTATACAGAGGCCTTCTTTTGATTTTTCTATGATATGCACCAAGGACTGTGTGAACTATTCCACAATCCCTTGTTAAAATAGTATTTAATATAGACCCTCATTCTGTAATTATAATACATGTAATGAGCTTTCAACTACAATATTATTCAAAATAAGGTCATAACAAAGTATGGTTGTGAAGTGTATTTCATTAACTTTTGTGATCTGTAAATCCTTGGTCAAATGTAATCCGTGATCTGCAGTAAGCCCCTTATTGGCAACACTATCAGTGCTTTGATTAAATATCCTCATTTGACATTGCAATTTTGAACTGTATTCTTAATTCAGGTCACAATACACAAACACATTTCCTTCTTTGCTTCCATGTAAATCTACCAGTTTCAACCCTCATTTGTCACACTTTCTAAGGATTTTTCAGATAGAACACCAACTATCATTGAAAAGAGATACCTCTTACCCTGAAAATAACCCAAAGAAAATTAGGGGGTTATGCATTATGCAAGACAAAACTCGCTCCATGAAGATTGTGAGTTGATGACCGTCATTTTGAACACTATCTAGCTAGACTGAGCTGGATTTCCACATCCTCTACTTTCACTTTCACACAAGGTTAAAATACCTACAATGATCAAATCTAACAGTTCAAGTGCATCCTATACATATTAACAGAGATTGAATGGTCATGGTTATACGTAAACAATCACCAACCAACCCAACATTTCCCACATTTCAGAGCTATATTTTAAAAAAAATCCACTTAATGTATATTAACTTAATTTGGTCATATCTATTTCTCAATATATCAGTTTTATAGATAGTTCTATACATAGACAAATTCAGCTTTGTTTACCCTTCATCAGTATATCACAATCAGGGTAGATATTTTCTTGGCTATTATGACCTCCCAAACATCTACCCTGAAAGTGGCATGTCTACCTTTGGGAATTAATAACTTCTGATTCTACACTCAAATGGCCAGTAAAACAGCATAGGGAATTATTGCACAGGTGGCTGATGGTTTGGTCCGGACCTGATATGGCACTTAACTGAACCTTTTAAGCTAACCTGTGCACATAAAACATCTTTGATCGGGGATCATGTGGATATTTGACACACATTCTACCATACCTAATAGCTGTATGCCATTATGAGCCCCCTGTTCATTCCAGGCAACCAGTTTCAGCATTGTGTAAGCAGTTCGCATGTAGTCTGTCTCGTACCGTATTCCATAAAGCGTCCATTATTGCAGTCAACACAAAAGTGACCTTTCATAATTTGATCACAATACATCAAATAAATTCCTTCGTTGCTTACATGAAAATCAAATAGTTTCAACCCTCATTTGTCACATTTTCATAGCGTTTCCTAGATAGAACACCAATATCAATGAAAAAAAATACCTCTTACCTTTAAAATAATCAAAAGAAAAGTCATGCATTATGCCAGAAAGAACTCGCTCCGTGAAGATGGTGTCCGTCATTTTGAACACAATCGTGCTAGGCTGAAACTGGGTATCCACATTCTCTTCTTTCACTTTCACACTAGGTCAAAATACCTAAAATGTTCAAATCAAACAGCTCCAGTGCATCCTATACATATAAACAAAGATTGAATGTCCATTTTCCCATATTCAATGTAATCCGGGGAAGATGTACAACCTAGGCAAACAAAGTTTTTTTAGGGACTACCGGTACTTGGCTTAATTCGACATAAACGCATCAATTACAGCCAATCATAACCAGACAAATACTAAAGAATACGTTATTTGTGGAAGAAATATTGTAATAAACATACCTGTTAATTTTTTAAATCCAATCATTTTTCATACTCACTTAAAATTTCTTTCAAATTTTCAATGAAAAACGAAAAGTACATTTTGTTTTTAAAAATCCAGTAAAACACCCTTATTTTTACTATGAATAAAAACAAGAGCTGTCGAAGGACAGCGCGCTCGACTATTCCACTGCTTATTTAAGTTACTGAGATATGGACTATAATGTAGTTGCATGCAAAACATTAACCAGAATTTCATAAAGGATAATAATTTGCATTATATACAGGATAGAATTATTTATCTAAAAGAAATTCATAGGTGTGACGATTGGGGAGGGATGTATAACGTTTCAGTGGAATGCATCAAGTAATTACTAATATATGGTCTCTTAATGTAGTTGCATGCAAAACTTTAACCATAATTATAAGTCGAAAAATGCCATAACTTGCATAAAATGCAGGATAGAGTTATCTAACTTTATAATCTATATAAGTGTGATAGTTGTGTAGGGTTATTTAAATTTCGATTCAATTGCATCAAGTAAATACTGAGATATGGACACTTAATTGTGTTGCACAAAATACTTTAACCAGAACTTCTCAGACAAAATTGGCCATAATTTGCATTGAATGCAGGATAGTGTTACCAAACTTAATTATTTCCATAGGTGAGGTAATTGGAAAGCATTGTAGAAAGTGTCAATGTAATTCATTATGTAAATACTGAGATATTGACTCTGAATTTAAGTTGCAAGAAAAACCTTTAACCAGAATTTCTAAGTCAAACAAAGGCCCTAACTTGCATAAAATGCAGGAAAGAGTTATCTTACTTAATAATCTACATTGGTGTGATAGTTGGGTAAGGTTGTATGAAGTTTCAATGCAATGTATCAAGTAAGTACTCAGATATGGACTTTTAATTTAAGTTGCACGCAAAACTTTAACCAGAATTTCTAAGTTAAAAAAGGGCCATAACGTGCATAAAATGCAGGAAAGAGTTATCTTACTTGATAATCCACATAGGTGTGATAGTTGGGTAGGGTTGTATAAAGTTTCAATGCTATGCATTAAGTAGATATTGCGATATGGACTCTTAATTTAGTTGCAAGCAAAACTTTAACCAGAATTTCTAAGTTAAAAAAATGCTATTACTTACAATGAATGCAGAATAGAGTTATCTAACTTAATAATCTACATATGTGTGATAGTTGTGTAGGGTTGTAGAAAGTTTCAATGCAATGCATCAAGTAAATACTGAGATATGGACTCTTAATTTAGTTTCAAGCAAAACTTTAACCAGAATTTCTAAGTAAGAAAAAGGGTGTAGTTTACTTGCAATGAATGCAGGATAGAGTTATCTTACTTAATAATCTACATAGGTGGGATAGTTGGGTAGTATTGTAGAAAGTTTCAATGCAATGCATCAAGTAACTACTGAGATATAGAGTCTTAATTCAATTGTATGCAAAACCTTAACCAGAATTTTTAAGTAAGAAAGGGCCATAACTTGCATAAAATGCAAGATAGAGTTATCTAACTTAATAATCTACATAGGCGTGATAGTTGGGTAGGACTGTAGAAAGTTTCAATGCAATAAATGAAGTATTTAAGTACTTGCATGCAAAACCTTAACCAAGGTGTGACGCCGACACCAACGCCAGGGTGAGTAGTATAGCTCTCGTATTCTTCGAATTGTCGAGCTAACAAAGCTATCTCCCTTTGACCATAACTGCCTTAGTTCCCGATGCTGTTGACAATTCGCAATGTTTTTTCAGTGGTTGAGCTACGATCTACGACCAATATGAGCAAATTCATAATGTATTTGCAGTGGTTGAGCTACAATCTACAACCAATATGAGCAAATTCGCAATGGTTTTTTTCAGTGGTTGAGCTACGATCTTCGACCCAGATCAACCAATTCGCAGTGATTTTTAAGTGGTTGAGCTACAATCTACGCACAGATCAACCAATTCGCAATGTGTTTTCATTGGTTGAGTTATGACTTACGACCAAGGTCAGCCAATACACAATGTTTTTTCAATGGCTGAGCCACGATCTACGACCCAGGTCAGCTAATTCGCAATGTTTTTGCAGTGGCTGAGCTACGATCTACGATCCAGATCAACCAGTTCACAATGCTTTTTCAGTGGCTGAGCTACGATCTACGACCCAAGTCAATCAATTTGAAATGTTTTTTGCAATGGGTGAGTTACGATCTACGACCCAGGTCACCGAATTTGCAATGTTTTTTCAGTGGTTAAGCTACAATCTACGACACAGATCAGTAAATTCGCAATGTTTGAGCTACGATCTACGACCCAGATCAACCAATTTGCAATTGTTTTTTCAGTGGTTAAGCTACGATCTACGACCCAGGTCAGCCACTTTTCTATGTTTTTTCAGTGGTTGAGCTACAATCTACGACCAAGATAAACCAATTCGCAATGTTTTTTCAGTGGTCGAGCTACGACCTACGACCCAGATCAACCAATTTGCAATGTTTGTTCAATGGTTGAGGTACGATCTACGACCCAGGTTAGCCTATTCGCAATGTTTTTTCAGTGGTTGAGCTACGATCTACGACCCAGATCAGCAAATTTGCAATGTTTTTTCAGTGGTTGAGCTACAATCTACGACCCAGATCAACCAATTTGCAATGTTTTTTAAGTGCTTGAGCTACGATCTACGCACAGATCAAGATCAAATAATTCGCGATGTTTTTCCAATGGCTGAGCAACATCTACGACCCAGGTCAGCCAATTTGTAATGTTTTCTAAGTGTTTCAGCTACAATCTACGACTCAGAGCAGCCAATTCGCAATGTTTTTTCAGTGGTTGAGCTACGATCTACGACACAGATCAACCAATTCGCAATGTTTGTTCAGTGACTGAGCTACGATCTACGACTCAGATCAGCCACTTTTCTATATTTGTTAAGAGGTTGAGCTACGATCTACGACCCAGGTTGGCCAATTCGCAATGTTTTTTCAGTAACATAACATATAAAGCATAACTACACATTTCTAGAGGAGAGTACTTTACATAGATCTAATTAATTCATACATAACATTTACTTATGCGGGGGTGGAAATGCGAAGAAATTATTATCTTTGTGGAAAGAAGAACACATGCATACATGGAACATTTTTCCATTTTTTAGCAATTGTCTACATACAGTTATACGGATGATAATAGTTTATATAGTTAATACCATTTTCAACAATGATATACGGTGCATTTATACAGAATAATAACTCACAAATATATTTAATTTAATATATTACAGTGACTACTCACTTTATTAGTCGCCGGGCAGAAGCCCGCGACTTCTATTTTTAATAGGTTTTCGGAAATCACATGGGAGGGGGGATTTTTATTAGAAAGAAACACATTTAGATGTCTTGAACATATTACAATTGTGTTCGTTTAAAAACAGTAAGTAATGACACATCTAAAATGAAATAAATATTCCGATGTCTTAGGTATTTTCAGTTTCTTTATTTTGACTCGCATTTATGTTTTTTTTGTTTTATTTACGAAGACAAAACAGTCCCTATTTGCTAGAATGAAATACTGTATTTTACACTATATACTACATGTAATCAAAAGGCTATAACTACAAACCTTTACGTCGCAAAGTCTAATGTTGTTTACATACGCGCACCTGCTGATGAAAATGACGTCGAATATTCTCCTTCTAATGGCAATTTTAACTTACTGAATGTTATTTTCATGTTCAAAGAGATGTCTTGATTTGTGACGAAGGCATTTTATAACGTTTATCCATGTATATCTAAAATATGAACTGTTTCTAAGCTTAAACTGCTGATCGCGTGACTCGCGAATACCAACTGCGTAGATCAATCTTCTTTGCAGAGAGCCGCTCTTTACACTCACTTACAAATAGTAAATCATATGCGATTTAATTGTTATGCATCATTGACACAAGGGCGCTCATCATAATATAATTTTAAAACATGAGTAGTTTGTTATTTTCATTATGAAAAAGGAAGGAAAGAATTAAAATAAATTAACATGTTGTAGGGCTCAGTTTATGTTCGAAATTAAGTTTAAATTATACAACAATTTCAATGAGATTTAACTGTTTAGTTGATATTATATTTCGAAGGTGGTCTAATTTATAAATATTGAACTACATTTCAACATTTGTTAAAGTATGATATAATTAGGATGCCAAGCTAATTTCATCTTGAGAAAAAGAGAAAACTCATGTCTTCAGCGATTTAACCCTTATCTCATTGTTTTAAAGTAGATTGCTGCAAAGGTGTCCACTGTTGACTTTAATAGAGGAAAGGTAAAATGACGTGCTATTGCATGCAAATCCTAAATTGTCTGTTTTGTGGTTTTATTGAAAAATAATAAAATTCAAATATTCTGACAAACATCTTGAAAAGTGTATGTGGAATTCACATATCTTATAATTATTCCTTAATGAAAGCACTGTATACATACTAAGGCTAATGATTGGCAAGAGTACTCATTTCCATTACTGTTTATGATCAATAATTAGTTGGTTGTGTGTATGGTCAACCTACTTTGGAATGGAGATTGATCATAAACAATGAAAGGCTTCAATTATCATTCACTTCGTTGACAAAACAATGCAAGTTATGATACATTTTCACTTGACCCCACCCCTGATGTTCCAATATGCCCCTCAGTTGATAACTGTTTATTCAACTACTATAATGTTAGTGTTATGCATAACTGCAGTATGGATTTCCGGCGACATTGATGCGTTGCATCAACTTTCTCTTGTAACATACTGAAAACATGACATTATAATCTAAAGTGGTGTAAATGGTTCATCACTTTGTCTTATAATGACCGTGAGCAAGCGTGTCTATGCCTGCATTCAACACGTATCATCGTATAGGGAGAGTGTAGCCTTTGATACAGTCACGCTATAGAGCTGATGATTGTAACTTCTTATCATGTGCATTTTGTGACGCATTGTACAATGTTGAAAAAGACAGCGCTCATACGTTTCATGCTTTAATTCATTTTCGATCACTGATGTCTTAACACCTTTCGCTGTTTGGTTTTGTTTACTCCCATACATGAGAGAATACATTTTTGGTCGTAAGCCGACAACAGATTCAATAAGCGTGCCACCGCACTCATATTTCATCTTCCCTAAAACTTTACAGTTTTGCTCACTGTATAGTGGGTGGTGCCCAGGAAAGTTGCTAATGTCAAATAAATCTTGATGCACAAGCATATCCTGATGTCAGTCATGGGTTTCAATCTCACAGCATAAGCTGTCCGTCTCCGTGACAACCCATGCAACTGTGCCCATTCGTCTAATTCTTGCGCAGAGTTGAATTTATATATATCGTCTCTGTTCATTGTGATAACCTAAAAATATTAAACACTATTTCTAATTTCCGACATAATTTATGAAATAACATTTGTACAGCACATGAATAATTGTGTGTAAAAACTAAATTATTGCTCAACAGAGAATGGTCTTCAGTCGGTACATGTATACACTCTTCGACGGGTTAACCAAGTACTCCATTCGTCACAATATATATGTGGTTTAAATATCACTGGCACACCTACTGTAATAGCGCTATACACTCGTCGTAGCTGATACATAGGTTTATATAGAATATTAAAGAATCACAATGACTGCAGCTTAATACAGATCGAGTTTACAGATTATACAAATCAAAACCAGGGACACTATATCACATGTAATATAGTGTCCCTGTCAAAACCTAATAAACAGTAATTGATAAAATACACGTAAACACATCATACCTGTTTATAACCCTGTTAGTGGAGCTGTATTCTTATTAAATTTTAGATGTCTTATTTCTTTAAAATTTCCATGTATCTTCTTCAGATGACTAGCAATATATGATTTGAAATTAGTGCGATTCGGGTATAAACATAACAAACATTGAGTTGCGCATGCGCTGTCACTTAAACAAGTCTTAAAGCCCCATATATATATATCTTGTTTTGCGGGATTTTATATAAAGATTGTATCGTCTGACTGATCATGATGGCTGAGTTCATGACGAACTCAAGTAGGGTAGGGTCAGGGGGCACGTATATCGGTGGCGCATGCGCAGACACCTGGTTCTCGTGAACGCCGACAACAGATTCAATAAAATTCATCACCCAGATCAACTAATGTGCAATGTTTTTTCAGTGGTTGAGCGACGATCTACGACCCAGGTCAGCCAATTCGCAATGTTTTTCAGTGGTTGATCTACGATCTACGACCCAGGTCAGGCAATTTGCAATGTTTTTGAAGTGTTTGAGCTACGATCTACGACCCAGATCAGCCAATTCGCAATGTTTTTTTCAGTGGTTGAGCTACGATCTACGACCCAGATCAACCAATTCGCAATGTTTGTTCAGTGACTGAGCTACGATCTACGACTCAGATCAGCCACTTTTCTATGTTTGTTAAGAGGTTGAGCTACGATCTACGACCCAGGTCGGCCAATTCGCAATGTTTGTTCAGTGGTTGAGCTACGATCTACGACTCAGATAAACCAATTCGCAATATTTTTGCAGTGTTTGAGGTACGATCTACGACCCAGATCAGGCAATTCGCAATATTTTTTCAGTGGTTGAGCTACGATCTACGACCAATATGAGCAAATTTATGATGTATTTGCAGTGGTTGAGCTACAATCTACAACCAATATGAGCAAATTCATAATATATTTGCAGTGGTTGAGCTACAATCTACAACCAATATGAGCAAATTCGCAATGGTTTTTTTCAGTGGTTGAGCTACGTTCTTCGACCCAGATCAACCAATTCGCAGTGATTTTTAAGTGTTTGAGCTACAATCTACGCACAGATCAACCAATTCGCAATGTGTTTTCATTGGATGAGTTATGACTTACGACCAAGGTCAGCCAATTCACAATGTTTTTTCAATGGCTGAGCCACGATCTACGACCCAGGTCAGCTAATTCGCGATGTTTTTTCAGTGGCTGAGCTACGATCTACGATCCAGATCAACCAGTTCACAATGCTTTTTCAGTGGCTGAGCTACGATCTACGACCCAAGTCAATCAATTTGAAATGTTTTTTGCAATGGGTGAGTTACGATTTACGACCCAGGTCACCCAATTTGCAATGGTTTTTTCAGTGGTTAAGCTACAATCTACGACCCAGATCAGCAAATTCGCAATGTTTGAGCTACGATCTACGACCCAGATCAACCAATTTGCTATTGTTTTTTCAGTGGTTGAGCTACGATCTACGACCCAGGTCAGCCACTTTTCTATGTTTTTTCAGTGGTTGAGCTACAATCTACGACCAAGATAAACCAATTTGCAATGTTTTTTCAGTGGTTGAGCGACGACCTACGACCCAGGTCAGCCAATTTGTAATGTTTTCTAAGTGTTTCAGCTACGATCTACGACCCAGATCAGCCAATTCGCAATGTTTTTTCAGTGGTAGAGCTACGATCTACGACCCAGGTCAGCTAATTCGCAATGTTTTTGCAGTGGCTGAGCTACGATCTACGATCCAGATCAACCAGTTCACAATGCTTTTTCAGTGGCTGAGCTACGATCTACGACCCAGGTCACCCAATTTGCAATGTTTTTTCAGTGGTTAAGCTACAATCTACGACCCAGATCAGCAAATTCGCAATGTTTTTTCAGTGGTAGAGCTACGATCTACGACCCAGATCAACCAATTTGCAATGTTTGTTCAGTGGTTGAGCTACGATCTACGACCCAGGTCAGCCACTTTTCTATGTTTTTTCAGTGGTTGAGCTACAATCTACGACCAAGATAAACCAATTTGCAATGTTTTTTCAGTGGTTGAGCTACGACCTACGACCCAGGTCAGCCAATTTGTAATGTTTTCTAAGTGTTTCAGCTACGATCTACGACCCAGATCAGCCAATTCGCAATGTTTTTTCAGTGGTAGAGCTACGATCTACGACCCAGATCAACCAATTTGCAATGTTTGTTCAGTGACTGAGCTACGATCTACGACTCAGATCAGCCACTTTTCTATGTTTGTTAAGAGGTTGAGCTACGATCTACGACCCAGGTTGGCCAATTCGCAATGTTTTTTCAGTGGTTGAGCTACGATCTACGACCCAGATCAACCAATTCGCAATATTTTTGCAGTGTTTGAGGTACGATCTACGACCCAGATCAGGCAATTCGCAATATTTGTTCAGTGGTTGAGCTACGATCTACGACCAATATAAGCAAATTCATAATGTATTTGCAGTGGTTGAGCTATAATCTACGACCAATATGAGCAAATTCGCAATGGGTTTTTTCAGTGGTTGAGCTACGATCTACGACCCAGATCAACCAATTCGCAGTGATTTTTAAGTGGTTGAGCTACAATCTACGCACAGATCAACCAATTCGCAATGTGTTTTCATTGGATGAGCTATGATTTACGACCAAGGTCAGCCAATTCACAATGTTTTTTCAATGGCTGAGCCACGATCTACGACCCAGGTCAGCTAATTCGCAATGTTTTTGCAGTGGCTGAGCTACGATCTACGATCCAGATCAACCAGTTCACAATGCTTTTTCAGTGGCTGAGCTACGATCTACGACCAAAGTCAATCAATTTGAAATGTTTTTTGCAATGGGTGAGTTACGATATACGACCCAGGTCACCCAATTTGCAATGTTTTTTTCAGTTGTTAAGCTACAATCTACGACCCAGATCAGCAAATTCGCAATGTTTGAGCTACGATCTACGACCCAGATCAACCAATTTGCAATTGTTTTTTCAGTGGTTGAGCTACGATCTACGACCAATATGAGCAAATTTATGATGTATTTGCAGTGGTTGAGCTACAATCTACAACCAATATGAGCAAATTCATAATGTATTTGCAGTGGTTGAGCTACAATCTACAACCAATATGAGCAAATTCGCAATGGTTTTTTTCAGTGGTTGAGCTACGTTCTTCGACCCAGATCAACCAATTCGCAGTGATTTTTAAGTGTTTGAGCTACAATCTACGCACAGATCAACCAATTCGCAATGTGTTTTCATTGGATGAGTTATGACTTACGACCAAGGTCAGCCAATTCACAATGTTTTTTCAATGGCTGAGCCACGATCTACGACCCAGGTCAGCTAATTCGCAATGTTTTTGCAGTGGCTGAGCTACGATCTACGATCCAGATCAACCAGTTCATAATGCTTTTTCAGTGGCTGAGCTACGATCTACGACCCAAGGCAATCAATTTGAAATGTTTTTTGCAATGGGTGAGTTACGATCTACGACCCAGGTCACCCAATTTGCAATGGTTTTTTCAGTGGTTAAGCTACAATCTACGACCCAGATCAGCAAATTCGCAATGTTTGAGCTACGATCTACGACCCAGATCAACCAATTTGCTATTGTTTTTTCAGTGGTTGAGCTACGATCTACGACCCAGGTCAGCCACTTTTCTATGTTTTTTCAGTGGTTGAGCTACAATCTACGACCAAGATAAACCAATTTGCAATGTTTTTTCAGTGGTTGAGCTACGACCTACGACCCAGGTCAGCCAATTTGTAATGTTTTCTAAGTGTTTCAGCTACGATCTACGACCCAGATCAGCCAATTCGCAATGTTTTTTCAGTGGTAGAGCTACGATCTACGACCCAGGTCAGCTAATTCGCAATGTTTTTGCAGTGGCTGAGCTACGATCTACGATCCAGATCAACCAGTTCACAATGCTTTTTCAGTGGCTGAGCTACGATCTACGACCCAGGTCACCCAATTTGCAATGTTTTTTCAGTGGTTAAGCTACAATCTACGACCCAGATCAGCAAATTCGCAATGTTTGAGCTACGATCTACGACCCAGATCAACCAATTTGCTATTGTTTTTTCAGTGGTTGAGCTACGATCTACGACCCAGGTCAGCCACTTTTCTATGTTTTTTCAGTGGTTGAGCTACAATCTACGACCAAGATAAACCAATTTGCAATGTTTTTTCAGTGGTTGAGCTACGACCTACGACCCAGGTCAGCCAATTTGTAATGTTTTCTAAGTGTTTCAGCTACGATCTACGACCCAGATCAGCCAATTCGCAATGTTTTTTCAGTGGTAGAGCTACGATCTACGACCCACATCAACCAATTCGCAATGTTTGTTCAGTGACTGAGCTACGATCTACGACTCAGATCAGCCACTTTTCTATGTTTGTTAAGAGGTTGAGCTACGATCTACGACCCAGGTTGGCCAATTCGCAATGTTTTTTCAGTGGTTGAGCTACGATCTAAGACCCAGATCAACCAATTCGCAATATTTTTGCAGTGTTTGAGGTACGATCTACGACCCAGATCAGGCAATTCGCAATATTTTTTCAGTGGTTGAGCTACGATCTACGACCAATATAAGCAAATTCATAATGTATTTGCAGTGGTTGAGCTATAATCTACGACCAATATGAGCAAATTCGCAATGGATTTTTTCAGTGGTTGAGCTACGATCTACGACCCAGATCAACCAATTCGCAGTGATTTTTAAGTGGTTGAGCTACAATCTACGCACAGATCAACCAATTCGCAATGTGTTTTCATTGGATGAGCTATGATTTACGACCAAGGTCAGCCAATTCACAATGTTTTTTCAATGGCTGAGCCACGATCTACGACCCAGGTCAGCTAATTCGCAATGTTTTTGCAGTGGCTGAGCTACGATCTACGATCCAGATCAACCAGTTCACAATGCTTTTTCAGTGGCTGAGCTACGATCTACGACCAAAGTCAATCAATTTGAAATGTTTTTTGCAATGGGTGAGTTACGATCTACGACCCAGGTCACCCAATTTGCAATGTTTTTTTCAGTTGTTAAGCTACAATCTACGACCCAGATCAGCAAATTCGCAATGTTTGAGCTACGATCTACGACCCAGATCAACCAATTTGCAATTGTTTTTTCAGTGGTTGAGCTACGATCTACGACCCAGGTCAGCCACTTTTGTCTATGTTTTTTCAGTGGTTGAGCTACAATCTATGACCAAGATAAACCAATTCGCAATGTTTTTTCAGTGGTTGAGCTACGACCTACGACCCAGATCAACCAATTTTGCAATGTTTGTTTAATGGTTGAGGTACGATCTACGACCCAGGTTAGCCTATTCGCAATGTTTTTTCAGTGGTTGAGCTACGATCTACGACCCAGATCAGCAAATTTGCAATGTTTTTTCAGTGGTTGAGCTACAATCTACGACCCAGATCAACCAATTTGCAATGTTTTTTAAGTGCTTGAGCTACGATCTACGCACAGATCAAGATCAAATAATTAGGGATGTTTTTTCAGTGGCTGAGCTACGATCTACGACCCGGGTCAGCCAATTTTGAAATGTTTTCGCAGTGGCAGAGCTACGATCTATGACCCAGATCAACCAATTCGCAATGTTTTCTGTGGCTGAGCTACGATCTACGACCCAGGTCAGCCAGTTTGCAATGTTTTTTCAATGGATGGGTTACGATCTACAACCCAGGTCACCCAATTTGCTATGTTTTTTCAGTGGTTGAGCTACGATCTACGACCCAGATCAACCAATTCGCAATGTTTTCTGTGGCTGAGCTACGATCTACGACCCAGGTCAGCCAGTTTGCAATGTTTTTTCAATGGATGGGTTACGATCTACATCCCAGGTCACCCAATTTGCTATGTTTTTTCAGTGGTTGAGCTACGATCTACGACCCAGATCAGCCAATTCGAAATGTTTTTCAAGTGATTGAGCTACGATCTTCGACCCAGATCAACCATTTTGCAATGTTTTTATCAGTGGTTGGGCTACGATCCACGACCCAGGTCAGCCACTTTTCTATGTCTTTTAAGTAGTTGAGCTACGATCTACGACCCAGATCAACCAATTCGCAATGTTTTATCAGTGGCTGAGCTACGATCTACGACCCAGGTCAGCCACTTGTCTTTGTCTTTTCAGAGGCTGAGCTACGATCTACGAGTATTCTACATATTTCTTTGAACATAATTAAGAAAAGCACCGTCAAAATAATATTCCTTGGTTATTTGTCCAGTGGATAAGGATGAGATTTTATTTGAAGCTAAACGTTAAATTTTCCCCTTTTTAGATGTAACCTGATTTCTACGCCTTTCAACCAATCAAAACGACTTAAAACATGTAGAAGGTCATTGAATGAACAGTTCTGCTAAATTATCTTGAAATCAGACAAGCACTTTCATAAGAATGTAGTTTTAAAATTGTGTCATTTAGCCCCTTCTCTTTAACGCCTAATTGCTGTGTTTAACAACCAGATCAATATGATTATATTTGTAGATAGCTATCTAATGATAACATTATACCACATTATATTAGTATCAGACAAGCTAATTCAGAGGAGATTTTTTTTTAAAAATTGTGCAAATTTCACCCTTTCTGATGCCGCAGCAAGTTCTCCGTAGAGAATAAATATACAGCACATGTTTTTCATTTGCCACAGTATTTCCAAAGGTCGCCTGCTGTAGAGGCTTCGCAAAGGGTCTGTATGTGGGTAAGGGTTGATATCTCAGGTTTATTTTTCTGATTATCTGTATTAGTTTTGCTTCTGTTTGCATTCGTAATTCAGTCTAGAATTCTTTGCACTATTGTTTTGGCGAACTAATATAATAGAAATGGTGTTCTCAGTCATTTACATCACCGAAAAAAATCACCTTCGGATCATATCCTGACTTCAAATGTTATATCGTTATGTAACACCTGTTTTGAATTTTGTAAGAATTGCTATATGACAATAACGTTGTTTGCATTACATGCACTTCTTTAACTCCCTCCGAGGTAGGCGCACCATCTCGTGTCGAAGTTCATATTGTAATGTCGTCCCCGTGTATTTACTGTTTGGTAGACGGTACTAAACCCTTTTCCGCAGATTTGACACTTCATGGTTGGCGTTATCCTTTTTTGTTTCACCAGGACCTCTTATAAACTTAAGTCCGCAGCGTAAAGTGGCTGAGACCGAGATCTCCGGGAGCTCATTTAGGAGAGACGCTAGCGCATTTAGGAGCTCCGGGAACTCATTAAGGAGCTCCGCGAGCGCATATAAGATCTCCGGGAGCTCATTTAGAAGCGCCAATAGTTCAATCGGGAGAAGTAAAGCCATTCTAAAATAAATGAAGTTAGTATGAGGAAACACACGCTTACACAAAAATGGTTTTAGCCTTAATGAAAACCCAACGTGGGACATTATTAACTTACCCAGGAAACACCATTATATAACTGAATAATTGTAGAAAGCGGCGTAAAACACCATACAAACTAAAGCAGTTCGAAATAACGTAGAATGATTAAAAAAGGTCGTTAGTAAAATGGATCGAGAACTTTAAGTGGTTAGTCAAGTGCTTATTTTTACCTTCATTCCGTCTGAGCGTTTAATTTCTTAGTACGCGATAAATAACGGATATAAAAACGGTTTTAAAAAACAAAACTGTGACGACGAACTTTCTGATTTATGGATTTTGTATCGTTCAATTCATTTAGTTCAAAAACACCGCCTTTACCCTATACGTTTATGTCAAATCAAGACGCATGCATCTCCGTCTGTTCATAAAAAGGGTCAATTTGTATCTGGGAAAACTGTACATGAGCTTAATCCTTTCCCGCATGCACGGAAATATATATATCTATTGAAATCATTGCCCCAATAAGCAGTCTATGCGTTTGTCGCGATGTTTTTCAATACAGTCTACTGCATATGCGTCAAAATGCCTTTTCAAACGTGTAAATCATTTACTTGATAGTATCGAAAGATTTTGAAATATTGTGAGAAATCGAGCAATTGTTAAAAAAGGTAATTTTTAAGCAATTTCGCCATTTTCTACAATGTTTCTTTCAATAGTCAATACTTTCATTAAATCGGAGGATCAATTTGTTTGCCTAATTATTTTCAAAGTCAACTGCAGTATAGTTTGTCTATGTGATAAACAAACCGAAAACATATAATAGTATGTAATGAGGTCTACCATTAAGATGATAGCTTACATTGTCAACGAGTGTTTGATTGTAGGCTGTAACGACGTTTTTAACATGTTTTCAGTCATATCACGCTACCTTAATGCTAAATAGGGAATTTTTCTTTCCGGTAAAGCTGCGATATTACGTTTTCATTGGTTAATGAGGCAACGTTATTTCAAATTGTGTCGTAACGGTCTTCTCTTAAGTGGTGTCTGATGAATTTACGAAAAATAACTGTCGTTCTCGAGAGGTGCAACAAGGGAAACTGCTTATCAATTAACAATTTCTCCTTTTTTTGCCTTGTTTTTAATTCAATTATTAAACCTTCATTGAATTAGATTATCTATACTTTCCACTATATGTTTTCAAACTCGCTGCAGATTTGTTTTATGTGAGAAAGGGACAATTCACCAAGACCATTAATCTCTGTCAGAATTGCTTATTCTCTATTTTCCCGTTAATTTCTTTTTTTGTATTAATGTGCCTTTTAAAACTTCCAATTTGCCATGATTTGTGTGCGGTGAGTGAATGATTTGTTGCACGTTCCGAAGTAAAAGGTATTGTTTTATGATGTTTCTGTTTCAGAAATGTCAGCTCAGAAATGGGAGTGCTGGATGTTTTTGTTTTTTTACTGAACATATATTTAGAAGTTGTGGAGGTAAATCATTGTGCAAGAGACCTTTGTCTATTAAATCATTGTGCAAGATACCTTTATCTATCCATACTTAAACAATATCATCATGTCATAACACTGCAGACACATTTAAAAACATCTAAGCAAATATGTGGAAATTGTTATAAATGAAAATATACATAATTATTGAAGAGTTGAAAATATTGTTACGCACCGATGGTCTTCCGGTTTTCTTCTTCTTCGAGGGGAAGGTAGTAGTTTTACGTGAAGATTGTTCACATATAGCTACTATAATACGACAGGGAATTCGCCACTTAATGAGTACAAATATACTCGTCTGATACTGCGGACGGTACGAATTAATTGGTATAGAAAATAAATTTGACTCCACGGAAATATACTTGCATAAACAGGATAAGCTACGAAGGGCTAGTTTGGAATGTAAAAAGATCAGTTAGTCTAATTCACAGCTTTTAATTACTATATATATCTCTC
>JASEVX010000175.1:0-70864 GCA_031761405.1 Serripes groenlandicus
ACTTTGCCTTGTGCAGGATACCGTCAACCGCGAAGAGAACCTTCCTGTCGTCCTGGTTGATACATATCTGCTTGAGAGTAAGGGTAGGGATCTTTCTTTTCCTATTGGACGTCTGGGGTTGGCTGTCCTCTAGTGTAGTCTCTAAGGAGGACCATCCTCGCTTCCACTGCTCAAATCCAGGAATCCGGTTGACACACCATATCTTTACCTGTGCCCTGGCGAAATGGGCTTCCTTGGACTGAAACGCAGGGAGTGATCCGTGGGCCTCGACATATCCCTTAGGATCTCTTGCAAAGAAGAACATGTTTGATGTGGTGAGGGTCTTCTTTGGCATGGCTACATAAACAGCATAGTGAGATCCCTTCACGTGACGACTTAGATCCTGTGGATATCGGAACTCTCTTTGATCTGAGTCTACACACCAAGGGCAAATGACTCCTGTATCCGTGTGTTGCGCCTTAATCATGTGGCTGGTTAGGTCCCGTTTGGTCATGAAGTTGGCAGGGCACTTCTCACAGGCATATTCTACCTCATTTGATGGCTTCCGGGAGCGGGCGGAGGGTAGTTGGTATTTCCTGGAAGCTGCAAATAGATTCAGGATATTAAGACCTAACTTAAATAGGTATGTTCCTATGAAGACTGCTGTTTTAATTACACATTTTGAAGGCTTACATTTTAAATTTGCTTGCTGAAGTCTCTGAAATATGCGTTCTAGTCGCGTGAAACCTTCGTCTACTGATTTACTTGGGATGATTATATCATCCATGTAAAGGAGGCATTCCACCCATTGTAAGCCGCGTAAGACGTTTTCCATGAGACGCTCGAATGTCGATGGTGCATTTGCAAGACCGAAACTCATAACCGTAAATTGGTAGAGCCCCATAGTTGTAGCGAATGCCGTTTTCTCCTTGTCTTCTGGCGACATCCCTACTTGCCAGAAGCCGCTATTGAGATCTAAGGATCCAAAGTACTTTGATCCAGACAACGCGTCGATACAGTCGCCAACCCGAGGGATTGGATACGCATCCTTAACAGTTGCATCATTGACCTTTCTGTAATCAATGCAAAACCTGGGAGTTCCGTCTTTCTTAGTAATTAAAACTACGGGAGAGGACCATGCACTATTTGAAGGCTCTATAATACCTCTCTTTAACATTTTATCAATTTCTTCTTTTTCCACTTGACGCTTTCCCAAAGGTAGGCGTCGTGGAGGTTGCCGAATTGATTGAGAAGTTCCTGTGTTTATCGTATGTTGGACCATGTCAGTTCTACCGATATCTTCCGGATTCTTAGAGAATGCAGATTGGTATTTAAACAAGAGATTATGAAGACCCTGTTTTTCTAGATCAGATAAGTGAACAGAACTACGTTCGTATAGGTCTAAAAGGTGTTCGGGCAGCTGGCCATTTTCTGAAGTCTCGTGTACAGTTGCAATTCGGTCTTGACATTTTTCGTTTTCATAATACGATTCACACGAACCCAGATTCGTATTTTTGTGTACTGTTATTTCGTTCGGTCCGTAGTTTAACAAATTCAAAGTAAATGTGTGTGATCGAGTGTCGACGATTCCACCCATAACACAAACTTCGCTTTTCGCCATAAGTTCAATGCAAGGTTCAATGTAGCCGTCATGAGCCAAATGCTCTCTTAATGGAATCCTAACTGTCACGGGCTTTCGGGTGTGTGATGGGATTCGCACAGTGTGTTGTAGTTCGACTCTGCATACCTGGTTAGCTTGTCCGCCAGTCCACAGAGGAATGCTTTTGTGACCTATCATAAGACACGATCGTCTGTAATTAATATTATCCACATTCTGTGTGAGGAAATCTTGACCTAAAATTCCGTCGGCCTCGATGTCGCTCATAACGAACGGAATATCGAACCGCTCACCTGTCATTTCGATAACAAGGTCGACGCTTCCCATCACAGACATTGATTCCCCATTTACAGTTTTAAGAACGTTAGACATAGGGCAAAGTTGAAAAGCGCGTTCGCAGCCAATTTCTCCCATTTTTGAATTTGAAATCAAGGATGTTGTTGCACCACAGTCTATTAAAAAATTGATGTTGACGGCTCCCACTGTACATGTGACATAAAAACCATTGTCGTAGTGGTTAAATTGCGATCCGGAGCGCGCTGAGTGAACTTCGTCTACTCTCTTACTACTAGTATAAGGCCTATTTGTTGATAATAACGCTGGCTCTTGGCCCTTAGTGTCAGCGCAGATTAGTTTTCCGACATCGGATTAGATCTAGAAATGTCGGCATTAATCGCATGACCCGGTGCTGCACTCATGTTGTTTGTGTGATCATTAGAGTAAGGACGATTATTCCCGTTTTGTCCATAATTGTTGTGACGCGGCTTTCCACTTCCGTCATTTTGTCTAGGTCTGGGGTTCGGGTTACGCGGACATGATCCCCAAAAGTGATCAAGTGCATTACAGCCGAAACATGTTTTGGGATATTGTTGAGACTGTGTCGAACTTTTGCGCGCGCTAGCAGATTCTATTTTGTCGAGGCGGATTTCGATGCGTTTAATCATTGTTTCTATATCTGGTTTTTCATCACGACCGCCAACCGAATCAAACGCCCTGACGTTTGAAATTGAAGATCCGAGAATCGACTCGTACCTTTCTATTACAGAAACGACCTCATTAATTGTCCTGCAATTGTTATCCATGCATCTGCACTTCATTTCCGTAGACACTAATTTATAAAGGTGGTTTACGGCTAGCCGTTCTTGTGAACTATGATCAAAGTCGGGGTAGGCTTTTTGAGCGAGCTGACGAAGGTCATCTGCTAGTGAAGTAATACTTTCGCCTTTATTGCGACGTCTATTTTCTAGTTTATCTAGCCACAGACACTGGTGTTTACTGCTACTTCCGAATCTATTGGACAGACGAGTTGACAGAGCTCTGTAGTCTCGTCGCTCGTTTTCAGTGAGGCTCGTGTAAAAGTTTCGCGCGGCGCCTCTTAAACTAGCGGCTAGCATCAAAACACGAGTTCGGTGATCCCACATCGATAATTCAGCGCAGTCTTCGAAATGAGATGCGTATAATTCGAAATTACATGTTCCATCGAACGTGTCGGGTTTCATTATTGTTGCATGATGTGATCTATGCGGCACTTGAACGTCGCCGCGATTGTTGAAATATTCCTGTCGACTACTCTGGTCACAAGAAGTAAACCTTGATGTATTGTCATAACTGTTGTTTACATTATTTGAATAGTTGTTTGGTCCGTTTCTAAAGCGTACGCGCGTCGTATCATCACCATCATGCTTAGACATGTCATGCCTTCTGTCATCATTGCTTACATTAGAATGAAAACTTTGACTGAAAGAAACGGTTGGTTCGTCGACTCTATCGACTGTCTCATTTTCCGAGCTTTGAACATTGAAGAAAATGTCAGGGTCTGGCGAAGCCATGTTTATTAAAAGGGAGGAGACTTAAACTACACTGTTGAATATATATAGAACTTTTTAAAACAATCTACGTTTCTGAATGACGCGGCTCGATCAATCGATTAAATTTGGCAATGTCTTAATCGACACTTCTGACACCAAAATTGTAAGCACCCCAGCCTACGACTGAGCGGTAACTTTATCAGGCTATTTATCTTGTCAGGATACCTGAGTAGAATTGCACGTATAAACAAGGCTCTACGTAGAAGTTTCTCTCTCTCTATAGTCGTTGTTGTAGTTCTAATTAAGCTGTAGAGAAGTTCGATGCAGGGTTGTGTAGGTTCTAGTAAGAGTTGTAGTTAGAGCACCGTTTATACTGAACGAGAATTCGTAGTGAATTGCATAGACCTCGGAATAACGTAGCGTAAAAAGAAATAACGAATTCAAAGTCTTTTGAAGTTTAAATAATGCATAATGTTTAATAATAATAATAATAATTCAACCAAATGATGATGATGATGATGAATAACGTTTAACAATTAAGTGACCAGCCGCCGAAACGCACCAAGCATACCCATGCAGTTGCTTTAATTTGTAGCGAACATAATACAGTTGGAGATAATAAATAGCATGGCTATTTTCCCCTATATAGTTGTTATAAATACTTAGGTTAATAACCTTTCGGAATAACGTAGCTCGATGTTTCTGTTTGGTGATTCATTGTTGTCTAAAATTCAAAGGGCGGTTTCAAACTTGACGACTGGTAAAGAGGACTGGTGCGTTGCGACTTTTATAGCCATTGGATGCTGGCGAGGATGCTGGCGAGCTGCAATCCAATCAGAGGCGCTCTTTCAGATGCCAGCATACTGGCAACTCTGAATGAGTGCTTCGGTCGGATTTGACAGCCGAAGAAAACAACACTATTACTTCTATAATAATAAAACGGTATGCCATAAGGGCAGAAACCGAAACCACAGGAGATTAGAAATAATCCTATTAAATAATCATTCATTTCAACATACGTAGAAAACATCTGAAACGACGAATCGAGTGCGCCAGCATCGGCCCAGCATTCCGCAAAATAAACGAACAAATAGTTCTTCGCCAGCATCGATAAATAGCTGGGAATAAACTATTATTCACAGCTAAAAAACATATTTCTTAAATACTATCAATATAAGTAATAATGTAAAACTCTTAATACATTGTATAATTAAGTGCATATCCTAAAATGCCTGAAAAGGAAATTCATACGCCGTGACCGGAAAATACACATGGCGCCACCAGTCCAAAATGTAAATAGATAACAGCTATGCTGGCGATTCAAATTCTGGGGTAATAAGTTAATGAGAATCATAAAATGGAGACTAGATCAGTCGTACATATCATAATCCATTTAACTATGTCAGCGAATGTGGAAAATCGGGCTGTTTCGAGATGAAAATTAAGTAAGTGTCAAAAATAACTTGTACATATACCCGGATACACTTATATTCGGATATGCCTGTGCAGGCTATTACACTTCCCCCACCTTAAAATATAAACTTCTCCTGAAGTTTGAATATATTTAATAAGTAACGATAACTTAACTAATGCTGATGAATATGTTTGATAATTATTTGTTAACTGTAAATGTCCACTTAAGTTTATTGTCATGTCACTGAATTTAATTGAATTTTAATTGAGTGCGCGTCATGTACTACAAACGCTAAAAGTTTATTTTATTCACTTCGGATATGGACGGAATTAACAGACAAGTACATTCACAGGTAAGTCCTTAAAACTTAATAATTAAATTTCTTAAAACACATAATTAACACTTGAATATATTATTTATCACAGTCCTGTTAATATGAGCTCCTAATCATCGTGGTCCTTGCATTACTTGAAATCATCTGGAAAGGAAAGGAATAGCATCTGTCTTCGGAGGTTGGTTTGTTGATTTACATCTTAAGTACAATATATTGTTCATCTTTAATTATCTTGTTGTAGTCGAAGAGGGACGTGGAGATCATGGGTCAGAGTACCGGCATCACCGCCTTCATATGCCTGAACAAGGGATTCCTCAGTTTGAAGATAATCTTCTGACGGGTTGACAGCTATCCGTCTGACCACGTTGTAGTTTCCTATCAACATATCGACAATGGCGCTGTCTCTAACAAGGGTTGTTCCAGGGAGTACAAGGTGGTTGTACATAAATACAAGCTCACTCCTGGTTTGGCCTGACCATGTGTCTTCTAGGGAGATGGCTGCCCATTCTACAGCAAATAGTTTACAGTCAGCAGACATTGACTTCCAACCCTTTGGTGGCCAGGATAAAGTAGGGGTGAGAACAATGGATTCCTCGGGGACTGCACCCCATTCACGGCGTCCGGTGGCAATAACGGTAGAGATCCTGCCAATAGAAGGTGTTTGGCTCTTTCTTGCAGGATGCGAGCAGGTTCAGACATCATTTGAGGAACTGTTGAGGTTGATGGAGCGGTGGTCAAGGCGGTCCCAATGGCTGGAATATCAGGGGAATGATCAGTTGTTGAGGCAATCAATGCAGGGGTGGTTTCTGACTTGGAGGATGAAGGGGCGATGATGGCATCAATCAAGAGTGTAGGTGTCACAGAAGCGGTGGTCACCGGCTTGGAAGATAAAGGGGCGATGATGGCATCAATCAAGGGTGTAGGTGTCACAGAAGCGGCGGTCACCGTCTTGGAAGATAAAGGGGCGATGATGGCATCAATCAAGGGTGTAGGTGTCACAGAAGCGGTGGTCACCGGCTGAGCAGAGGAAGCTATGGTGATGGTATCATATAAGGATGTTGATGTTGTAGAAGAGAGTATAACTGGTAAATCAGATGGAGTGTTCATGCTGGAATCGGGCGAGGATGTAGTTGTCGAAGAAGAGGAGATGAATAACTCAGCAGATAGGGAAGGTGAAGACAAACTTTCTGGCCTTGGATAGGTCAAGCTGTGTGAGGATACTGGTGCTGAGTTGTTGTTGTTGTTGTTTACTGATTTGTCTACAAAGGTGTCTTGAAGGGCTTCCTGAAGAAAGTCTGGGTTCACAGGCAGGTTGTCAAGTCCAACAGGGTGGTAATAGAGGGGGAATCCCTCAGGAGAAAATGAGACTCCTTCAGATTGGATGAACGAAGGGTAATCTGGGTCATATTCCTCGCAAAAGAAAATTGGCGTGGGCGAACGGAGGCCTGGTGATTGTCGAGCAGGATCATGAGTCGGGGTGAGGGGGTCTGTAGTTGGCTGAGGGAAGAAATCGGATACCGGCTGGAAAGTGTTTGTCGACGCAGGAGTGGCGGGCTGGATATGTGATGCTGTAGTTGCAGGCAAAGAGGTGGTCATGGTGTCTGGTTTGAAGAGCTTGCTATGATCAGTGGTGCTCGAATAAATATTCTGTATAACAGATGGTGGCATTTCAAGGAGAGCGGCTAGATTTTCCTTGGAAATGTCTGATGAAGAGGTCATGGTCCAACTAACACCGGAGGGTACTACAAATCGCTCTAGCTCCATCATGGAACGTATGAGCTTAGAGCCGATGTCGGGGTCCGAAACTGATTCCTTAGATAACTTTGCCTTGTGCAGGATACCGTCAACCGCGAAGAGAACCTTCCTGTCGTCCTGGTTGATACATATCTGCTTGAGAGTAAGGGTAGGGATCTTTCTTTTCCTATTGGACGTCTGGGGTTGGCTGTCCTCTAGTGTAGTCTCTAAGGAGGACCATCCTCGCTTCCACTGCTCAAATCCAGGAATCCGGTTGACACACCATATCTTTACCTGTGCCCTGGCGAAATGGGCTTCCTTGGACTGAAACGCAGGGAGTGATCCGT
This sequence comes from Serripes groenlandicus, assembly GCA_031761405.1. NCBI lineage: Eukaryota > Metazoa > Mollusca > Bivalvia > Cardiida > Cardiidae > Serripes > Serripes groenlandicus. Next base: position 7,235 of record JASEVX010000175.1, read on the forward strand.
GGGCCTCGACATATCCCTTAGGATCTCTTGCAAAGAAGAACATGTTTGATGTGGTGAGGGTCTTCTTTGGCATGGCTACATAAACAGCATAGTGAGATCCCTTCACGTGACGACTTAGATCCTGTGGATATCGGAACTCTCTTTGATCTGAGTCTACACACCAAGGGCAAATGACTCCTGTATCCGTGTGTTGCGCCTTAATCATGTGGCTGGTTAGGTCCCGTTTGGTCATGAAGTTGGCAGGGCACTTCTCACAGGCATATTCTACCTCATTTGATGGCTTCCGGGAGCGGGCGGAGGGTAGTTGGTATTTCCTGCAAGCTGCAAATAGATTCAGGATATTAAGACCTAACTTAAATAGGTATGTTCCTATGAAGACTGCTGTTTTAATTACACATTTTGAAGGCTTACATTTTAAATTTGCTTGCTGAAGTCTCTGAAATATGCGTTCTAGTCGCGTGAAACCTTCGTCTACTGATTTACTTGGGATGATTATATCATCCATGTAAAGGAGGCATTCCACCCATTGTAAGCCGCGTAAGACGTTTTCCATGAGACGCTCGAATGTCGATGGTGCATTTGCAAGACCGAAACTCATAACCGTAAATTGGTAGAGCCCCATAGTTGTAGCGAATGCCGTTTTCTCCTTGTCTTCTGGCGACATCCCTACTTGCCAGAAGCCGCTATTGAGATCTAAGGATCCAAAGTACTTTGATCCAGACAACGCGTCGATACAGTCGCCAACCCGAGGGATTGGATACGCATCCTTAACAGTTGCATCATTGACCTTTCTGTAATCAATGCAAAACCTGGGAGTTCCGTCTTTCTTAGTAATTAAAACTACGGGAGAGGACCATGCACTATTTGAAGGCTCTATAATACCTCTCTTTAACATTTTATCAATTTCTTCTTTTTCCACTTGACGCTTTCCCAAAGGTAGGCGTCGTGGAGGTTGCCGAATTGATTGAGAAGTTCCTGTGTTTATCGTATGTTGGACCATGTCAGTTCTACCGATATCTTCCGGATTCTTAGAGAATGCAGATTGGTATTTAAACAAGAGATTATGAAGACCCTGTTTTTCTAGATCAGATAAGTGAACAGAACTACGTTCGTATAGGTCTAAAAGGTGTTCGGGCAGCTGGCCATTTTCTGAAGTCTCGTGTACAGTTGCAATTCGGTCTTGACATTTTTCGTTTTCATAATACGATTCACACGAACCCAGATTCGTATTTTTGTGTACTGTTATTTCGTTCGGTCCGTAGTTTAACAAATTCAAAGTAAATGTGTGTGATCGAGTGTCGACGATTCCACCCATAACACAAACTTCGCTTTTCGCCATAAGTTCAATGCAAGGTTCAATGTAGCCGTCATGAGCCAAATGCTCTCTTAATGGAATCCTAACTGTCACGGGCTTTCGGGTGTGTGATGGGATTCGCACAGTGTGTTGTAGTTCGACTCTGCATACCTGGTTAGCTTGTCCGCCAGTCCACAGAGGAATGCTTTTGTGACCTATCATAAGACACGATCGTCTGTAATTAATATTATCCACATTCTGTGTGAGGAAATCTTGACCTAAAATTCCGTCGGCCTCGATGTCGCAGATAACGAACGGAATATCGAACCGCTCACCTGTCATTTCGATAACAAGGTCGACGCTTCCCATCACAGACATTGATTCCCCATTTACAGTTTTAAGAACGTTAGACATAGGGCAAAGTTGAAAAGCGCGTTCGCAGCCAATTTCTCCCATTTTTGAATTTGAAATCAAGGATGTTGTTGCACCACAGTCTATTAAAAAATTGATGTTGACGGCTCCCACTGTACATGTGACATAAAAACCATTGTCGTAGTGGTTAAATTGCGATCCGGAGCGCGCTGAGTGAACTTCGTCTACTCTCTTACTACTAGTATAAGGCCTATTTGTTGATAATAACGCTGGCTCTTGGCCCTTAGTGTCAGCGCAGATTAGTTTTCCGACATCGGATTAGATCTAGAAATGTCGGCATTAATCGCATGACCCGGTGCTGCACTCATGTTGTTTGTGTGATCATTAGAGTAAGGACGATTATTCCCGTTTTGTCCATAATTGTTGTGACGCGGCTTTCCACTTCCGTCATTTTGTCTAGGTCTGGGGTTCGGGTTACGCGGACATGATCCCCAAAAGTGATCAAGTGCATTACAGCCGAAACATGTTTTGGGATATTGTTGAGACTGTGTCGAACTTTTGCGCGCGCTAGCAGATTCTATTTTGTCGAGGCGGATTTCGATGCGTTTAATCATTGTTTCTATATCTGGTTTTTCATCACGACCGCCAACCGAATCAAACGCCCTGACGTTTGAAATTGAAGATCCGAGAATCGACTCGTACCTTTCTATTACAGAAACGACCTCATTAATTGTCCTGCAATTGTTATCCATGCATCTGCACTTCATTTCCGTAGACACTAATTTATAAAGGTGGTTTACGGCTAGCCGTTCTTGTGAACTATGATCAAAGTCGGGGTAGGCTTTTTGAGCGAGCTGACGAAGGTCATCTGCTAGTGAAGTAATACTTTCGCCTTTATTGCGACGTCTATTTTCTAGTTTATCTAGCCACAGACACTGGTGTTTACTGCTACTTCCGAATCTATTGGACAGACGAGTTGACAGAGCTCTGTAGTCTCGTCGCTCGTTTTCAGTGAGGCTCGTGTAAAAGTTTCGCGCGGCGCCTCTTAAACTAGCGGCTAGCATCAAAACACGAGTTCGGTGATCCCACATCGATAATTCAGCGCAGTCTTCGAAATGAGATGCGTATAATTCGAAATTACATGTTCCATCGAACGTGTCGGGTTTCATTATTGTTGCATGATGTGATCTATGCGGCACTTGAACGTCGCCGCGATTGTTGAAATATTCCTGTCGACTACTCTGGTCACAAGAAGTAAACCTTGATGTATTGTCATAACTGTTGTTTACATTATTTGAATAGTTGTTTGGTCCGTTTCTAAAGCGTACGCGCGTCATATCATCACCATCATGCTTAGACATGTCATGCCTTCTGTCATCATTGCTTACATTAGAATGAAAACTTTGACTGAAAGAAACGGTTGGTTCGTCGACTCTATCGACTGTCTCATTTTCCGAGCTTTGAACATTGAAGAAAATGTCAGGGTCTGGCGAAGCCATGTTTATTAAAAGGGAGGAGACTTAAACTACACTGTTGAATATATATAGAACTTTTTAAAACAATCTACGTTTCTGAATGACGCGGCTCGATCAATCGATTAAATTTGGCAATGTCTTAATCGACACTTCTGACACCAAAATTGTAAGCACCCCAGCCTACGACTGAGCGGTAACTTTATCAGGCTATTTATCTTGTCAGGATACCTGAGTAGAATTGCACGTATAAACAAGGCTCTACGTAGAAGTTTCTCTCTCTCTATAGTCGTTGTTGTAGTTCTAATTAAGCTGTAGAGAAGTTCGATGCAGGGTTGTGTAGGTTCTAGTAAGAGTTGTAGTTAGAGCACCGTTTATACTGAACGAGAATTCGTAGTGAATTGCATAGACCTCGGAATAACGTAGCGTAAAAAGAAATAACGAATTCAAAGTCTTTTGAAGTTTAAATAATGCATAATGTTTAATAATAATAATAATAATTCAACCAAATGATGATGATGATGATGAATAACGTTTAACAATTAAGTGACCAGCCGCCGAAACGCACCAAGCATACCCATGCAGTTGCTTTAATTTGTAGCGAACATAATAAAGTTGGAGATAATAAATGGCATGGCTATTTTCCCCTATATAGTTGTTATAAATACTTAGGTTAATAACCTTTCGGAATAACGTAGCTCGATGTTTCTGTTTGGTGATTCATTGTTGTCTAAAATTCAAAGGGCGGTTTCAAACTTGACGACTGGTAAAGAGGACTGGTGCGTTGCGACTTTTATAGCCATTGGATGCTGGCGAGGATGCTGGCGAGCTGCAATCCAATCAGAGGCGCTCTTTCAGATGCCAGCATACTGGCAACTCTGAATGAGTGCTTCGGTCGGATTTGACAGCCGAAGAAAACAACACTATTACTTCTATAATAATAAATCGGTATGCCATAAGGGTAGAAACCGAAACCACAGGAGATTAGAAATAATCCTATTAAATAATCATTCATTTCAACATACGTAGAAAACATCTGAAACGACGAATCGAGTGCGCCAGCATCGGCCCAGCATTCCGCAAAATAAACGAACAAATAGTTCTTCGCCAGCATCGATAAATAGCTGGGAATAAACTATTATTCACAGCTAAAAAACATATTTCTTAAATACTATCAATATAAGTAATAATGTAAAACTCTTAATACATTGTATAATTAAGTGCATATCCTAAAATGCCTGAAAAGGAAATTCATACGCCGTGACCGGAAAATACACATGGCGCCACCAGTCCAAAATGTAAATAGATAACAGCTATGCTGGCGATTCAAATTCTGGGGTAATAAGTTAATGAGAATCATAAAATGGAGACTAGATCAGTCGTACATATCATAATCCATTTAACTATGTCAGCGAATGTGGAAAATCGGGCTGTTTCGAGATGAAAATCAAGTAAGTGTCAAATATAACTTGTACATATACCCGGATACACTTATATTCGGATATGCCTGTGCAGGCTATTACAATACAGTGCTGTTATTAAGGAATAATTATAAGATTTGTGAATTCCACATACACTTTTCAAGATGTTTGTCAGAATATTTGAATTTTATTATTTTTCAATAAAACCACAAAACAGACAATTTAGGATTTGCATACAATAGCACTTCATTTTACCTTTCCTCTTTTAAAGTCAACAGTGGACACCTTTGCAGCAATCTACTTTTAAAACAATGAGATAAGGGTTAAATCGCTGAAGGCATGAGTTTTCTCTTTTTCTCAAAATGATATTAGCTTGGCATCCTAATTATATCATACTTTAACAAATGTTGAAATGTAGTCCAATATTTATAAATTAGACCACCTTCGAAATATAATATCAACTAAACAGTTAAATCTCATTGAAATTGTTGTATAATTTAAACTTAATTTCGAACATAAACTTAGCCCTACAACATGTTGATTTATTTTAATTCTTTCCTTCCTTTTTTATAATGAAAATAACAAACTACTCATGTTTTAAAATTATAATATGATGAGCGCCCTTGTGTCAATGATGCATAACACTATGCAGATCGGAAGCAATATGCCTTTAGGGAATTAAATGACACATTTAAAATAGTCAAGGACGAAATAATTTTGTACGAAAGACCCGATTCTTTCTTATTCGCAGAGGTGTCGTTCTTGAAGCTCTCTTTATAGGCAGAGAGTGTTCGTTCAAAGTCATTTTCCCATTAAAACCAGTTTTATCTCGATTTGTTCTTTTCTTCAGTTGTTTTGAACCAAATAAACATTTTAAATCACCTATAATTTACTATTTGTAAGTGAGTGTAAAGAGCGGCTCTCTGCAAAAGAGATTGATCTACGCAGTTGGTATTCGCGAGTCACGCAGGTGCGCGTAAGTAAACAAATTAGACTGCGACGTAAATGTTTGTAGTTATCGCCTTTTGATTACATGTAGTATATAGTGTAAAATAAATGTATACCAGTCTAGCTAATAGGGACTGTTTTGTCTTCGTAAATAAAACAAAATCAAAGTACTGAAGTACTGGTAACGAATTATTTTGAACATTTGTAAAATCTAATTTATGAATGCAATTGATCATGCTATTGCACAATTTAGTCTATTTTATTATTATTAATATTTTTGTCCAGAGATTTTTTTTATCAGTTGACAGTTTTAGTAATTGTAGCATTTCAACGAGGATGCGAGCGTTTAACATGCACACTAACTCTTTCACTGCGTAAAGTCTGTCAAAACACCCATGGCATATTTGTGAGATTTACATTGTTAGTTCGATTTGTTTTCGTCACCAGGGGCGGATCCAGGATTTCGGCTTATATTATAACTATGTTTCATGTGAGTGAATTAATTATTATAAATCTATAATGTTTAACAAATCGCATAAATAAGAATTAAAAAAAAAGAAAAAAGAACAATTCTTATTAGGACTCGAACTCGCGTCCATAAGTAGTCCATGATTAGTAGTTCTACACGCTCTCCATTGCACCACGGTACTTTGATACAACGTATGAGCGTTACTTTCGTATATAGATTAAGGTAACTGAATGCGCGCGTATGTAAACCATGATCTATAATTAGAAAGCCCCTTTGATCATCGTTATCATGTTGGAAAAAGGAGAAACAACGGCGATGCGAGCGTTTAAAATGCACACTGACTATTTCACTGAGCTCTGCGTAGTGGCATATTTGTGAGATTAACATTGTTCTATACAGCGTGGGGTCGACTTCTAGTGAATGGGCATACGACTAAAATTCATACTCGTGGCTTATACGTACCTGCCGACAAATGAAATATATATGCGCGTACTGTTAATTTGATATTTTCTAGAAAATTGATTATCTATGATGATTCGATAGTATAATTATGACTTCACTGTATTGAAATAACACGTAGAAGTCATTTTAATATCGAAAAAATACTAGGACTATTTAGGTGCAGCGAATGTGTATTCTAAGCGGAAGTGTAGTTTAACCGTGACTTCCGGAATCAAACACGATCGCGTTAACTGTATTCTTTTTTGAGAAAAAATAATTCGTTAAAAACATAAATGCGAGTCCAAATAAAGAAACTGAAAATACCTAAAACATCGGAATATTTATTTCATTTTAGATGTGTCATTACTTAGTGTTTTTAAACAAACACAATTGTAATATGTTCAAGACATCTAAATGTGTTTCTTTCTAATAATAGTCCCCCCTCCCATGTGATTTCAGAAAACCTATTAAAAATAGAAGTCGCGGGCTTCTGCCCGGCGACTAATAAAGCAGAACACTTTTGAAAATCATTGTGCCAACGCTTCCCGCTTTATTCAGTTAAACTTATTATTCCCGTAATATGTTCCAATTCGCCGGCCTCTAATTTAGGTTTAGAGAAAAAGGGTAAGTAAGTTGTAAAACTATCAGATATCATAAACGGTTATGAGGTCTCCTGTTACTATCTCGATTATATAACTGATTCTCGCTCAATAAGTTCAGAGAGCGGTCATACAGGGCATGAATAAATGGTCTCTTCCTTTATTCCTTTCCTCTGTGTTTTGAATTAAGGTTTAATTAATGTCTTTCGGATAAACATACACAAGGATAATATAATATTTTGCATAACCTTTTTTTGTATCAAAAGTAGCACTTTCAACAATAAGGGTAAGTCCATATATGTTGATGCAAATAAGATGTAAAATGTGTTACATTCATGTATACAGTCAAATTGTTTCAACAACAATACACTTATCCATGATAATACCAAGGTAGTGTTATTGCATTATTTACTGCGAATGGACAGATACTCAAATTATTCTTTAAGGTTAATTAGCGCATCTGCGTATTCCGATCAGGATCAGCATTGCACACACAAATTAGTCATGGAAAGTTTAACCCTTTCCCTCATAAAGACGCTTTCTGGCGCATCTACAGCAGACGGCTTTTTGAAAACATAGTGACAAAAGGAGAAATTGCACAACACGTTCAGTTTCTCCTTTTGACACTCTGTTTTCAACTTTTAGTCTTATGTTTTCCATTCAAATATAGAGATTTTCCATTTTTTGTAAAAAATATGTTCAAAGTCGTCTGCTACAGAATTGCCGTATGAGGGAAAGTGTTAAAGGATTTTTTTTTGTAACACAGAATTCATTTGTTTCTTATGTGGAATAATGGAGATTATTCTGATTTAGGACGGGGTGTTCACGTATATATGAAGTATGCTAAACGACAGGTTACATCTTAATGTAATGACTGTCTACGATATACGTAACCACCTGTCAAGAGAAGGCTCTATATAAACAAAGGAGTTACACTATTGAGGTAGACCGGCAATGGCCGTCGGCTTGTTACCCTGTCAGAGTTGTGTATTAAATATCTTATAAACTAGTTGTGTGTTTTGAGTTATTATACGACAGAGGTCTTTTTGGTGCCGTGACCAGGATGAACAACAGAAGTACTTTCCACTATAGGGATCAAAGGTTGGTGCAATTTACTTGACTTTTTTAACTGTTATTTCTTGTCGTGTCATGTCTATGAGAACGGTTTACGCAATCTTTACAGAATCTAACTGATCAGTTAACTAAATCCTTAATTTCTATTTTTTTGTCAAAATTATTCCTTAAAATTCAAAATAGTATATATTCAGGTTTGCCTATTTGCAATTAAACCTTAAAATGTTTGCGAACACAAATCAAATGCCATTTTATATACAGAAGTATTAAATTTAAATTGCAAAGATGATTGAAATGCTCATTTCTTGCTTTATATTTTGCATGGCAGGCATTGCTAGTAAAATATGGGATTGTCAGACGGTTGTTATTTCTATCAAGCGCGGGCAGAACAATTACTATGATCAGCAATGTTCTCGCCATACTCTAGATACAATGCGAACTTTCGCGAGGATGCTAGTCTCTGTAGCTATATACCGCCAAAGAAATCCAGTAATTTCCGTTGTTAATGATCACAATTTCAAAATCAATTGTAAGTTCAAACGTTTAAACTCCGGCTTATAACAACACAAGTACATTTCATTAATATGCAAAGGGTTTAAAATGTCATATGTTTGGAAATGACAGGTGATTTCATTAACCATCAGTTGTTTTGCTATTACACAATCTTGAAAGGGGAACAAATTCATTAGGACATTTTAATGAGTTGCTTGACAGCTCAACACTTCTAGCGATCAGCTTTGTATATCTGTTTTAGTTTGATAGTTTAGTCATTGACAGGCCTTAGTCAATTTGTTTACTCCCCGGCAGCAATAAAACGCCCCTTTGCATACACAAATTAAACATAATCATTTGAAAAGATAATTCGGTCGAATTACATTCAAAGTAAATGTTATTTAAGTAAGATTTATATATAAGAGTTCATGAGTTCAGCATATTTCAAAGTAGCTGGTACTATACGAAGGAATTAGGTTAAAACATAAAGAGTTGTTAAGGTACAATATTTAAAGGATCATTTACTTCAAATGATTTGAAGTTGGTAGTATATTTAATTAGTAATGTGTATTTTGAATAATACAAAACTGTTGAGAACATATCAACATACATGTATATTCAAATGATATTGCGATCGCTTGATAAAGCGAGTGGATCGTTTTGAAATAAATACAAGATCAAGAGATGATCTTACTGTAATGTTAGAACAGGTGAATAGCCTAATATTCCTAACATACATGGTGTTAACCTATTTGTTTACTGAATAGTAATGATAAAAGCAGTAGGGACAAGTTTTAAGAGACAATCGCTTTCTATACGGACAGATTTCAATAGGTAAATTGTTCATATACTTACCTTAGATAAGGCGCATAACCTTGTTTTGTTAACATGAACGGTGTTAACCGATTTTACTTGCGAGTAATAATTAAAGCTGTAGGGCTTACTTTCTAGAGATAGAAATAGATGTACATAAAATATTCATGTATATAATTACTACCGTAAATGTTTGTTATTGTTTTAAAACTTCCACATAGTTATCTGGTATTACAAATAAATATCCAATAGATTAAATTAATTACAGTTAGATTGACTAGTTAGATTCAAAGCAAAAATTGAGAGCTGTTTTATGAACTTAGATTGCGTTAAATTGTTTCTCTTGTACATGTGCGACCTATGGAATACTGTTTAAGTCAGTAAATCACCACACACGATCCGGATATCAGCTATATTCAGATGTGTCAATGACATTGAAAGAGAAGGGTAGCAAGCCAATCTGAACTTTCCACCTTTGACCTTACCAAATGGCGCATATGACAATTATTCATAGAGCTCGGTTCCAACAACAACAAAAAAAAATAATTAAGAGGGTAGCGGAACATCGAACGGATCGAACGGGTACCAGACAGCTACTACGCATGCGCAGGTTCGAAACTGCGTGGGCACCAGACAGCTAACACGTTTGTAGGATTACTTCGGAGTAATGTTCCACTATTCTCCAGCCAACCAGCGATGTTTTCCACCGACTAAACAACCAACGCTGTACAACTATTAGCAGTAAAAGTGACTACTATTCCTTTTTCAAAACCTCATTTGGTTTGAATAAAATTATCATTCGGAATCCACAAACTTCAAGTCAAACGTCATAACAATTCCCCTACGGCACTTTCAAAATATGTTTCACGATCGGACGATGGACGATACAGGGAAGACAGGAACAAAACAACCTGAGGCGATATCAACCAACGATTTCGTGGCAGAATGCACATTATGGAACAATCATTCACCTTAAAGTTGCAAACACTACAGATTCCAAAAAGAGACCTAAAGACACTCATTTATTATTATATTGTAATGACACTCATTTATTATTATATTGTCAATTAATATTGAATAGTATGACTATGTGTATGTTTATGTCTCACCATACGTTGAGATGTGTGTTTAACGTCAATTCCTTATTTATCATGTTTTATTGTTTGTTAAAATATTATTATTGATTGGAGGTTTAATGACCTTTCATCTTAGTTTTCAGCCTACGCATAGTGATGGATATTTCTCCTTTTTTCAAAATGACATTAGGAGGTGTGGAATAATGGAGATTATTCTGATTTAGGACGGGGTGTTCACGTATATATGAAGTATGCTAAACGACAGGTTACATCTTAATGTAATGACTGTCTACGATATACGTAACCACCTGTCAAGAGAAGGCTCTATATAAACAAAGGAGTTACACTATTGAGGTAGACCGGCAATGGCCGTCGGCTCGTTACCCTGTCAGAGTTGTGTATTAAATATCTTATAAACTAGTTGTGTGTTTTGAGTTATTATACGACATGTGTTGAACCTAAGACAGGTCTTATTGACGCCGCGTGGAAGCGCGGCGTCAGTATGGGATAGGTTTTAATTTTGTACCATGGGGTGACGTAATCGAAAAGGGAGCAACCAACACATATTATTGTAAAGAAAAACTCTGTAATATGTTTGAAAAAACAGCCTTTATGATTGAATAAATTGTATTAACTGATTTAAGAAACAACAAGATACAACATATGTACATCTTTTACCGTTGTTACAAAACTTTAGACAAATTTAAATTGTTTTTAATAATTGTTCCCCAACTAACTAAGCTAAGCTTTTTTTATGACTTGGTTCACTAGGCTACGCTTTTTAAATTGTTTGGTTTACTGCTCTGACGAGCTCAGAAAAAAGATTCGGGTGATGTTTTTTCCTATTTATTTTTGTTGTATAACTAAACTTAAAACGTTCCTCCCCATACAGTTGTTCATTCAGACCATTGTATTCTTGCTATATGTTGATTATACATGAGAACTTTTTCTTTTAATTTCATAAATGTTTAATATTGATATTAAATATCTGTAAACGTGTTAGAATTATTTGTATCTTTTATTTATATACTCTCGTTTTTTGTTATCATACTTCTGCTCAACTGGAATGAGAATAGACTTCCCTCTCTCCTTCCAAAGCTTGTGTCACACTTAACTTATAACTAGAGGCATTAACACTTAATAGTTAATATCTGTTAATATTTCAGTATCTATGTTTTTTGGTTATCTAATTGATCTAGTTAGAGCAGATTTAAAATTAAGAAACTGAAGTATGACACTTTATTGTTGCAGTCAATGTTAAGCAAACGGTAAACCAAATGGTTTGAAGACTTAACTTGTCATTTCATGACTAAACTTTACATGCTGAATATCACAGATCGTAGCATATAAAGTGTATAATCCCTACGTCATTTTGCTCTTGATAACATTTTATTATAGACTATGGTATCCAGGTGAGCAATAAAGGAACATCTTGGCCTTCTTGTTTAAGATAAAGGTACATTTGGCCTTCTTGTTCAAAATAGTTACATCTTGTCCGTTTGAACAAGTTATTTAAATGAATTGAACTGCATCTGCTTCCCTTTAAGTCATGCTTTAAAATCATGCGCAGCGTCTTTGATGCTTAGCATCAAAATTCGTCTTGTACTTATTGTCATGCTGGTTTTCACAGTTACAGCGTCAACTCAATGAAGGTGCTTCGCTCATTAGTGCTATCAGCGCTTTGATTGTCGAATGTAGTGACCTGCAGTTTGTAGCACCGGTTACTACACTACATTTCTGCAGCAGACGACTTTGAACATATTTTGTCAATAAATAGAAAATCTCTATAAACGAATGGATAACCTATGACTAAAAGTGAAAAATATTGTGGCAAAATGAGAAATTGCTCTACTGTTTTCAAAAAGCCGTCTGCTGCAGAGGCGTCAGGAAGCGTCTATATGAGGGAAAGGGGTAATACTCTTTCGCAATAACTTCATTGCGTCATTTTAGATCAAGTGGTGTGCAATCCTTTTTTTCTGGAATGTTCCAATGCGGACGATTATAAAATGAGACGTGTCTGGGTCTTATGCTGCAAAGTTGTATGTGGGAAAGGGTTAATTCATATGCATACATTGAAGACTCGGTCGAGTCTGTGTAACCGCACTGTTTCACATTAACCTTCACTGTCTGTGTATATCAACTCCAGTATTGCGTCTTTTGATGAAGCTAGAAGTGTTGCGCTTATTTCATTGTTCACAAATATAACTTTAATTTGAACCCACCCGAACAGAAATTAAGCAATTCACACGGCGTGCCAGCATTTCGCAAAACGCATAGTGCATTTCGCAATTTGCAATTCGCATGGCGCGCCGGCTTTCCATATTTCAACGAGCGTATGGCCTATATAGATAAGTATTTTGGTAAACCAACACGTGTTTGTTTTCTTTTAATATTTGGAATCCCAAGGGTTTTTCACTTTCATTATTGAAACTTAAAAAAAACAGTAAAAATGATGAGGCGTGAAATGCCGACTGGATACTAACTCAATGGGAAGAGAAGCACGAGTACATTTCGATACACTAATTTATACAATCGTACGACATATAGATTTTGATTCATGCGGAATTTTCGAATGTTTATTATACTCGACCCTGATGACGAACACTATAACAACATATGTGCGTTTTCACCAACTCTTTATTGTATGTCATAAACTGTGTTTTCATTTAAAGAATTCACAAATCGAATGCAAATGTATGCTTGATGTATATGTGTTTGACACTATTTTCAACATTATTTAACTTATTCATGATCCCTGTGTAAACCAACCAGTATTTTAGTAAACCAACATGTGTTTTTTCTTTCTTTTAATATTTGGAATCCCAAGAGTTTTTTAACTTTCATTATTGAAACTTAAAAAAACCCAGTGACCCTGATGACGAACACTATAGCAACATATGTGCGTTTTCACCAACTATTTAATATCTATCAGAAACTGTGTTTTCATTTTAAAAATTCACAAATCGAATGCAAATGTATGTTTGATGTATATGTGTTTGACGACATTTTCAACATTATTTAACTTATTCTAGCACTCCACTAGCATGACCGACGCAAGCGGTCATCGAACCAGGAACACCCCGTTACAAATCCCCAACGCTAACCACTTTGCCACGGCGGATATCTGAAAATGTATGTACGCCATTATAATAAAATATTCTCTGCACAATGGACAGGTCAATAGTCGAGGCTTGAAGCATTAGTTAGTGTAGCCATAAGGAATCCGCCGTGGCCAAGTGGTTAGCGTCGGGGATTTAAAACCTGACGTCCTGGGTTCGATCTCAAATAGCGGCAGTCATGGTTGGGGGCGGGCTGTTAATCCAGGGGATACAACTCGGTCAACATTCTTTCCGACTCTTGATGAAAAGTCAATGCGACAAGCTTCATCCACCAATGGGGTAACCGGCTATGTCAAAAAGCAGCCAGTTGCTTGGAAAGATTGTCATGTGAAGTACTGGTGTGAGAAAACATATGGGTAGCTGGACTGGCCGCCGTGATATAACTGAACAGTTGTTGAAAACGGCGTTAAATCCTAACCAATCATGGTGGGGTGCCCTTCGGCAAGGGCGTTTCCTTGGCTAGTACGGGTTTGTATTACCAGGGAGCATGAATAAGTGAACTGTCAACGTAATATAACTGAAATGATGTTGAAAACCGCGTAAAACTCGTACAAAGTATATAATGAAGCAAAATCATCACTATCATTCCCCCTTATCTCGCTGATTAATCGGAGTTTTTAACTAACGGTATTTCAGTTTCATCAATAAACCAGTTCACCTAACGGCCGAGCCCCGTTAGCTCAGTCGGTAGCGACGCGGGCTGTCAATCCAGGGGTTGTGAGTTCGAATCCCGGCTCGGCCAACTTTCTTTCCGACGATTGACAAAAGTCAATGCGACATGCGTCATTCGTCTATCACCAATGGGCTAAGTCTATGTGGAAAAGCAGCCAGTTGCTTGGTATGATTGTTGTGTGGAGTACTGATGTGAGAAAACCAGGAAATGCATGAGTAGGTGAACTGGCCGCCGTGATATAACTGAGAAATTGTTAAAAACGGCGTTAAACCCCAATCAATCAATCACCTAACGGTTTTTCAGTTTCATCAATAAACCAGTTCACCTAACATTCTACGCATAAAAAGACCTTTCCCTAGATACCATATCATATTCTATTGTAGAAAAACAACAAAACAATCATGGCATTTCAAATTATTATTTGGAAATTGAGGAAATCGATAAACATGACATGTCAATAAATTTACATTAAAATCAGTCCGGTAGTATACTCATACATACATTCCTATGTTTAAAACACAAATACAATCCATGCAGGTGGAACACACATCTTCATAATGCATGTAATGTTCTGACAATAAGCAAAATAGTTTTCTTCTTATTCGCTGTACTTAAACGTAGACAATTGAGCCGTCCCGCTATAAAAGCAATATTGTGGACTATGCGTACTAGTACTAGTATCGACCCGGATCAGCCTAAGCATGCCGCGCAGGCTGACCCGGACAGACGTTTTTCGCCTCCTGTGGATTTCCTGTTTCAGGAATCATTACTGTATACCTCTATCCCCCTGAGACGGAATGTGTCGGCCCGGATCAGTCTGCGCGGACTGATCTGGGTCGATACATTACGCAGAGGCCATAATGTTGGTTTTCTCGCGGGACGGCTCAATTATCACAATTGAATTCATGTGCCCACATGTTTATCTATAAGACCGTTTTTTGATTGTTTGAAATGATCAGTTAACCCTTTTCCCACATATACTATCACTGCTGCAGACGACATTGGAAAACGGCGTGACAAAAAAAGATATTGCTCATAAAGAGCAACTTCTCCTTTTGTCAGACTGTTTTAAACTTTATTCAATAATTATACTTTCCTTTATAGAACTGTTCAATATTTAACCTAGATGTTTTCAAATGTGTTTGCTTCACATGCGTTGTTCCTTGCAAAGGATAAACGCCTTTTTGCAATTTAGTGATCTTGTACTTGAGATTTCAAAGGTCTGACAACTACACTTTCTTGTCAGCATAAACTGGGACATTTCAATAATAAATTGAGTGGCGAACTGCCAAAACCAACCTGCAGGCATTAACGGCCAATGTAGAACCACATCAGCCTGCGTATCCTCCAAGTCTGATCAGGTTCTACACTGCTCGATACCAAATCTGATCAGGTTCTATACTGTTCAATACCAAATCTGATCAGGTTCTACACTGTTCGATACCAAATCTGATCAGGTTCTACAATGTTCGATACCAAATCTGATCAAGTTCTACACTGTTCGATACCAAGTCTGATCAGGTTCTACTCTGTTCGATACCAAGTCTTAGCAGGTTTCGAGAAACTGTTGAAAACACAACACCAATTTGGATGTCTTAAAAGGAATTTTTGTAATCAGGGGCCGTATTCACAAAGCTCCTAAATTATTTCCTTAGGAAATTCCTTAAATACCCGATTTTCCCCTTAGCTGAGGAAATTCCTTTAGTTCGTATTCACAAAGCTCCTAAGGAAATTCCTTAGATAAGAATATTAGTTATTCCTTAAGTGAAAATAGGTGACGTCAGAATTAAATTTATTCATTATGTTCGGACGAAAATAGATACGTCATAGTGGTTTAGAGATTATTTTTCTGCATAAATTAGTGTTTTCCAAGTTGTTGGAACTATATAACGAGTTGTTAAACTCTAATTTCTGGTTTTTTTATCATTAGATCGACCTTGTTACAACAAAGTTAAACACGTCATGGTTGACTCTGTATCTGTTCAATATTTATAATTTGTTGAATTTCAACCCTTTCTTGAATTGTCTGGAATTTGGAACAATTTGCAAATATCAATGCTAAATTTACACTTTATTCCTGCATAGTGTTCATCTAAAAAAGACAATTTTTGAAGGAGTGCACAATTAATTCAAATCAAAATTTTCCTTGATTTGACCTTAAGTTAAATGCAAAATCTAAATCTTCAGCTATAGAAATTGCATTTATTTTTAAAGAAACTAAATGAAATTTAAAGTTTTGATGGGCACTTTGCAATAGTAAACTGCAATTCAATATACGATGACCAATGTTGATTTAATAAAAGGTAGCATTTTATAAAAATATTCATTTGTTACTAAAATTGTAAAAAGGAATTGTGAATAGTTTAATATCCCCCTATCACCGAACCCCGGTAGCTCAGTCGCTAGCGAAAAGCGGGCTGTCAATCAAGGAGTTGGGAGTTTGAACCCCAGCTCAACCAACATTCGTTATGTCGTTTGACAAAAGTCACCAATAAGCTAACAGTCTATGAGGAAAAGCAGCCAGTTGCCTGGAAAGATTGTTGTGTGGATTACTGGTGAGAGAAGGCCAAGAAAAACATGAATAGGTGAACTGACTGAGGTGATATGACTGAACATTTGTTGAAAATGGTGTTTAATTAACCCCAATCAATCAATATATCCACCTGAGCTGAATCAATTCTATGTCAGTCTTTATTATTTAACTTCAAACAACATCTCATCCTAAACAATAGTGTTGCCAAGCCGCAAAAGCGTAGTCAGGAACGATGAGGGCTATTACTCCATTGGACATATGGGTCGTGAGTTCGATTCCCGGATTGCCATTCATTCTTTCCGATGATTGACTAAACTCATTGTGACTAGCGTCATTCGTCTACTACAAATGTGCTTAACCCTTTCCCACATGTAGACGCTTTCAGACACCTCTGCAGTAAACAGCATTTGAAAGCATTGTGGCATACGCAGAAATAACTCATCATGAGCAATTTCTGCTTTTGTTTTAATGTTTTCAACTCTATTCAAGTATTATACTTTCATTTATAAACATTTTCCAAGTAACATTTAAGTTTGCTAACACATTAAGTCCTTATTTAAGAGAAGAATAACTTAAATGATAATTAACCAATTGCCAACATGTATACAATATATTTAAGCTTGCAACAGCATTTCCAGAGAAAACAAACCTAAATTGGCCTAATGCACTTTTATTAAAGTATTAATAAATGTCCAATGTCTGTAAAGCAGAAATAGTAACTTTGTGCAATGTCTCTATACTTTTAACAACTTGGTTGAATATGCTGGACTTAGCATAAAGTATAAAGGAAATGTTAACTTAAAAACAGAGCAAAAACATTATTTTTTTATTTGCATGGAAATATTTATATAAATCCTCCTATAATACATTTTCCCCATCAATCACATTAAATTGAGACTACATGGATCGTGTTAAACTTGCAAAAATCAGGTAAAATGTAATACCATGATTAAGTTTCGAATCTCATGAACATTAAATCAACATATGTAGTTTATATAGATCTACATATATAGATCTACAGAATATGTGTTAATTTTCCATTCATCATCAGGCCGTAATATCAACAGCTTTTCACGCTGTCAAAAGTACCATTATTATCTAAACAATGTCAATGAAAACCAAACACAACACATTTTCGAATTACTAATAACTAATTAATGCCAGTTTAATTCGCAGTTCGAATGAAGTCAATAAAATATCAGTGTGCATTTTAAATAGATAACAAGAGAAAGTTGATGCAAGGCATCAATGTCGCCGGAAAAGACTGCATTGATTTATTTATGTATTCTTGACTTTCCTTAGTCTATTCAAACATTCGGAACGTTGAAATGAAAACATTTGCTTATAAATTTTATATTCATACCTATACATTAGGGTATCTATAAAAAATTAACGAAATATGTACACATTTATCTTGGCTTAAATTTAATTTTGCTGTTGTTACTTATTTAAATAATAGTATTCATTCATATAATTTCAATGTTTGTCAATCTTATTCGAATCACAAGGTAAATATCCTGGTATTGCTTTAAAGGGAGGTAATTTGAAGAAAACAAAAGTCTTCAAAAGGAGAAATATATCAGCATTACCGTCTACAGTTTAAATTGTTCTATTGTTTGTGGATTTAAAAATGTTCTTTTTTTCTTATTTCTACATGTACAAACGAAATATTGCGGCTTCTCTTTGACGCTTTGCGTCAAACATTCGTCTTGTACTTGTCTAAAATAAAATAATATCACTCGCTTTTTCATATCGAAATGCGCATGCGCGAAAATCGATGTTAAAGGTCACGAAACTACACAACAGAATAGGGTCTATATTTAGCTTAGAAACAGTTCCTACTTTAGATATTCATGGATTAACATTATTAAATGAATTCTACACAAATCAAGACATCTCTTTGAACATGAAAACAACATTTAGTAAGTTAAAATTGCTATTAAAAGTAGAATCCGAAATTGACCTCAATGATGACACATAAGAGTCTGCATTAGGGGGTGTTGGTTCACGTCTTGAAGGGACCACTTTTGTCTTCGTAAATAAGACAAAAAACTTAAATGCGAGTGAAATAAAAAAAAACTGCAAACATTAAAAAATCGGAATATTTATTTCATTTTAGATGTGTCATTTATTAGTGTTCGTAAACAACCACAATTGTAATATGTTCAAATCATCTAGATTTGTTTCTTTCTAATAATAAGCCGCCCTCCCATGTGATTTCCGAAAACCTATTAAAAATAGAAGTCACGGGCTTCTGCCCGGCGACTAATGAAGAACAATCAAACGGTTGGCACACACGTTTTTCCATTTTGAAGTTTGTCAAGTGACGGATTTGTGGGTGGGGTAAGGTCCCACCGAGTTGATCATTTCGGACTGATAAATCCACCTTGAAATATGGTTTTACGATTTATTCTCTTAAGGTCTGTTAAATTATGAGGATTGATAAGCAATTTATTTGGTGACACAGGGCTAATAAAAAGAAATGTACTCATCCTGACACAGATTTCGAAAGATCGCCTCCGACTTTTTGTTGTTGTCTATGTATACCTACAGTGAAAAAGACACCGATACGTCACATTTCTTTACGCAATCTTAGCATTCACTTTTTTTATGCGATATTCAATATTATTTATGACCAACAACGCATATACAAACATGTAAAAACGTTTTGATTATTTCTAGCGATGAGAGGGCGGCCATTGATATCGAGAATATGCTATTTGAGATTTTCCTTAAGTCATGGTACAGTGCTCCTTAACTTTTAAGGGAAAAATGGACCGATTTAAGGAATATTTTTACCGTAGGAGTTTTGTGAATAGCTTCTTTGGAAATTCCTTAGAGATAAGGAGAAAATGGTGAAACTTGAGGCAAATCTCCGTATTTTAGGAATATTTTTTTCCTTAGGAGCTTTGTGAATACGGCCCCAGGTCTTATATCATATGAGTCGTTCCTTGAGAAAACCAACATTATGGACTCTGCGTAATATATCGATCCAGATCAGCCTGCGAAGGCTGATCCGGGTCGAAACATTCCGTCTTAGGGGGATATAGTAATGATTCTTGAAACAGAAAATCCGCAGGAGACGAAACTTGTCTGCCAGTATTAGCCTTCACGGCATGCTTAGGCGGATCCGACAAGATACTTTACGCAAATGTCACAATCTTGATTTTCTCTTGGAACGGCTCAATTATGTTAAACTTTACTATTCATATGTAATAATAACTTTACGGTAGGTTTAAGCGCTCTTATAAATGTGACCTCAATGAACGGCCTTACTTTTGTAAATTAGTTACATACATGTAGACAACGTTAGAAATGCCACATCACGAATATATTTAGTTTTTTTTAATTGAATGGTGTTTACGCCTCTTTCAATAGGTTTATATTATTATGGGTAAATTACCAGACCTGTCGGTTTAAGCCGATACGAATACAGCATTCGTCTGAATGCCATCCCACATCCCTGAGCGCCAGCAACGCAATCCATTACAACCGTTTTTAAGGTTTTGGTATTATCAAACCGGGGGTCGAACTCGATATTTATCTTACAGCACAGTTGTTAGGAAGTCGCTAGTCGAATTAACAATCTTATGTGCGTTTAAGCTTCCACACACCCTACTACTTTTTGTACACAGGATTCCGCCGGTCGAGTGGTTAGTATCGGGGTTTTGGAACCGGGCGTTCCGGGCTCGATCCCCAGTCGCGGAGCTGTAGCCATGGTGGAGTGCTTTTGGGCAAGGCACATTTTTTAGCCTAGTACTTGTTTACTCAGGGATCACGAATAAGTGAACTGTCGCCGTGATATAACTTAACTAATGTTGAAAACGGCGTTAAACAAACCATCTAGTACACACGTGCAGCAGAAGGACATACAACATATATTGGCTAACTGTTATACAATTCTAAACATGAACTTTAAATTGTTGAATACAATTGAAAACAATTTCTCTTTTTGCCAAAATGTATTCGAAGGTCGTCTACTGAAAATTAGTCAAAATGCGTCTGGTTAAGTAGTTGATGGACTAGTTACAATTTAACTATTGATGTGTTCGTTTGAATGATGTAGCACCGCTTTCAACTATATTTCTGTCATATCACGATGTGTCAGTCCCAATGCAATACATCAACCCTTTGCGCGAAGTTAACGACCCATAGGCCTATTTTCAAATGTTTTGGTAAAGCACCATTGTCCCCTGTTCACAAGACGGATGCTCGTACAACTACACCGCCGAGACATTCGATACAATATTTCCGGGCTATGAATAACAGCATTGTCTTCGTTACCGGTTTTCAGCTTCTGTTGTTGTACTTTTTTTCTCAGTCATTTAATACCGTTGGATTTAATTAATAAAGTTTCTCTCGCCTTAGATAATCAGTTTTATTAAGAGTTTTACGCTGATATCAACATTATTTCAGTGACACCACGTTCAAAGAACGCTTTCTTATGTTCCCTGGCAAACAATTGATCGGTGTTTTACGCCACTTTCAACATTTCTTTTCCAGTTATATCACAGCGTTTCCTGGGTAAGTTACTAGTTCTACTGGTTCATTCATCTCGACCCCAGTCAGTCAGTTAAAATGCTAACCCCGCAACCCTGAGCGCCAAGGTGGGAAGCCATTACTACCATTTTTAAAAGTCTTCCGGGCAAACAAGTTCACTCCACCATGCCGACCACAAGCAGGGATCGAGTCCGGTGTTTAATCCCCAAAGCCAACCACTCGGATCCCTCATTAGAATATTGAGACAGGAACCAAACTCGGACATGATACGTTATTTTGCAACTACCCATTGAAATACGATCATCAGGTTTGTCCGTATTGATTTTTTAAGATGTTTTCAGTCGTCTGTTGCAGATTTGTCGGATGAAGTTAATATGCATATATTAATATATCGGTGAATATGCATGGTATTTTGCATTTTTGATTTGTAACATAAGCATCGGTTGTGCTCTCAGTACAGTGCATGGTGTTAAAATGTTATTTATGTACTGCAGTAAATCGAATCGACCAAAGCGGGTTCCGAGAAGGGTGAAGTGAATGACAAAGTCTATCTGTGTGAAAAGGACATTTTTTAATAAATGTCGAGAACCACTATCGTAGGTCATAACTGAACTAGATAGTGGATAATAAAGAGAACATACACTTCCCATTCTGGGCGGCCAAAGAACAAACCGCCCAGAAAGAGAACTAAACAGAGTAAAAGTAATAAACAAATTGTACAGTATGAATCAAATGTGATGAATATAGTATGAATCCCGACTACAAGTCGAATGCACCTGGTGGAGGAGGATTGTGAGGAGGTGGAATTATTAAATATTTGCAGCCATCTAAAACAAGATGTCGATCCAAATTATTATCCAAGAGTGAAGGAGACTGCAACCGATTGGCCCAAACAGGCCACGTGATTGCAGCTACTTTTTGATTGGCTGTGAAAGTACCCCAGACAGGTGCACCCGATTCTTGTGTCGGGGATAGAATTGTTCCACTAATTAATGGAACAAGGTTATTCATACAATCCAGTAATAGAACAGGTTATTCCTACAATACATAAAACCTTTTATGGTGGCATAAAATAACATACATGTATTCCTTTGTGCTTTCTGTGTTGTATCACTGGTGCTTATTGCTTATATCCCTTGCTTTTTTTATGCTGCTTCATGAGTCACTTTGATTGTTCATCTATTATATTTTTAGATCTGCTTCGAAAACATCTAAAGAAAATACATGTAGTGCAATACCGATAAAATCTGGAGTGTATTTTTCTGATAAGACTAGATATTGTGGGTTCAAGGAGAAATTTCTCATTTTTATGCAATTTCTCCTTTTTTCACACTGTTTTCAGAAGTTGTAAATGAGATGTCTGTAGCAGGTAAACAGTTAAATATGGTGCTACCTATTTCAATGTATCCATTGCACCTTGATGTAATGTAGTTTTTCGCTTTCTTGTGGATAAATGTGAAATGCCTTAACTGTGTCTTAGTTCAACTTAATCCAGTTTATTTTATTAATACTTTCAGGGCATTCACCTCCGATCTTCTTTATTTTAGGTTTAGACTTAATTTTTGCAGTACAGACACTTGTTTTCCATACAATTGTGAATCAAGGGGTTGTGAGTTTGAACCGGTGCTTGGCCAACATTCTTTCTGACATTTGACAAAAGTCAATGCCACAATGGTCATTCATCTTCCACCAATGGGCTTACTGCTGATGTCGAAAAGCAGCCAGTTTGCTTATAAAGATTAATGTGACAAAGCAAGGATACACATATATGTGTGGCCTGGCCGTCGTGATGTCTGAGTTTTGGTTGAA
Organism: Serripes groenlandicus; assembly: GCA_031761405.1. Taxonomy (NCBI): domain Eukaryota; kingdom Metazoa; phylum Mollusca; class Bivalvia; order Cardiida; family Cardiidae; genus Serripes; species Serripes groenlandicus. Next base: position 30,340 of record JASEVX010000175.1, read on the forward strand.
GAAACGGCAATCAATCCTTGCAATTGAATAAAGTATATACAGTAGACACACGATGGCTCAAACATATGATCATTCTAATATATTGTTTAACAAGAACTAATTCCTGGAATGGATTTGTCTATTCAGACGAGCAATGATTCATTTAGAACCCTGTATTTATGTTTAACATTTTTGAATTTCTTGCTTTTGCAACAGTTACTGTAATGAATCACATCCCCGTCATTTATTTGTCCGTCACACGGTCTCTTTATATGTACTTAGCAGGTGACACATATATTCCATCGAACCCTCTTGAAGAGGACTAGATAAGAGGGAGTGAACAGGTCTTCTCCCCACAATATTTCTCTTATTATTCAAACAAATCCTATGTTGTGGCTACCCACAACATAGGGTTTCCATGTCAAATAAGGATTTTAGAAAATGAAATGCCCCTTATCTTGAGCTCTGAAATATTGTGATATATACCCCAAAGGGTTATATATATCTTTGGAAAAGTCGCTTTTATCTCGTTCGAAAATTACAATGAATTGACGCAAAATCAAATTTGATACTTTATATGATATTTTAAGTTGTCTTATTTGAAAAATATATACGAAAATATATCTCAGAAGATGATAAAAATTTAAAAACATAGTTCTTGAAAAAAAGAGAAAAATGCTTAAAAATAGCAATTTCTCATTTTCCAATAATGTTTGCAAATACTTTCTGCTACTAGTGCATAAGATGTTATCTTGCTTTGTGTTATAAGGGTTAATGTTCAAGTTTCTACTTGTTTCAGAAGAAAATAGACCTTGCGAATAAAACAAACGCCATTTTAACACGTGTCGCCATGTTTATGCGGGTTTTTTTCACATTTGCAGCAGACAGCATTTTAAAACATTATGGCAAAAGGAGAAATGGCTCATAATAAAGCATGTTCTCCTTTTGCTTTTATGCTTTAGACTTTATTTAATCATTCAACTTTCATATGTATTGACTTTTCTTATTTTTATTTACACAATTTACCGCCATCATCTGTTGCAGATATATCACATGTTGGAAATTGGTCAATGGCATACTTTCACATTTCATTAAGTTCATTCAGATGAAATCTCATGTAAACAAGAGGCGTATCTGCAAAGTACAAGTTTTGAAATAAGAGTTGAAGTCATTGTGGGAAAAGCAGAGACAACTGCGTATTTTGATCTGACACTGCACTGCTAGCTGATTAGTCAAAGTATGTTCCGAGAAATTCAGAAACTTTCCACACTTTTATAAGAAAGAGTACAGACAGATTTTTACAGGATGGTTTTCAAGGAGCTCAACTCATATCGATGACTTCATGCAAAACGGTTGTAACTACCCAGGTGTAGTAACAACCGTTTTGCATGAAGCCCACGATATGTACTGTGGAAACACTTTGTGGTAGTATTTAGTGACAATTTAACCTTCTCCCACATACAGATGCTTTCTGACACCTCTGCAGCAGACAACTTTGAAAACATTGTGGCAAAAAGAAGAAATTGCTCTAATGAGAATGTTTTAGTTGTTCCATGAGTGACCCTCTATCAGATTCCTTCAAGCCATGTTGATTGGTAACCAAAACTCATATAATTGTTCGAATACTTTGAATAAAATGAGTTGAAGCGAGGAGACCCAGAAAACTGTGTCCACCCTTGTTAACATCTATGCATAGAGTAGATCATATCTATTTGTAGAGGAGCAAGGCCCTGTGTGTGAACAGGTACGAAGACACCATTCTTTCGTCAGCAATTAGCATATAATAAAAAGAAAATGTGTTTGTTTTGAGTGGATATGGAATATATCTCATCTCGAAGTGATACAATTTTAACATTTTCACTTGCTTTGTGTTATAAGGGTTTATGTTCAAGGTTATACTTGTTTCAGATGTGGCCGATGATAAAACCCACCAAGAAGGTAACAACAAAGATGAAGAAGTACGGGACATAGGGCACTTAGAACAGGTGGGTATTATACAACTTCAGGCAGATGTGTCTATGCTTAATGAAGGAGCATTCAACCAAATGCAACTATATCCTATAATAGACCGTGCGATTATTAACACGCCATTTTAACCTTTGTCGCCATGTTTATGAATTTTGGCACATCTGCAGCAAACAGCAATTTAAAAAACAACAACATTACGGCAAAAGGAGAAATTGCTCATAATAAAGCAATTTCCCCTTTTGCTTCAATGCTTTAGACTTTATTCAATAATTCAACTTTTATATGTACTGAATTTTTTAATTTTCATTTACACAATTTTCAGTCATCATCTGTTGCAGATATATCACATGTTGGAAATGGGTCAATGGCATACTTTCACATTTCATTAATTTCATTCAGATGAAGTCGCATGTAAATAAGAGGCTTATCTGCAAACATCTAGATCATTGAAAGTACAACTTTTGAAATAAGAGTTGAAGACGTTGTGGGAAAAGCAGAGACAACTGCGATGTTTGATCTGACACTGCACTGCTAGCTGATAAGTCACAGTATGTTCCGAGACACTTCGGAAACTTTCCACTTTGATAAGAAAGAGTACAGAGAGATCTTTAAATGTACATTTCCTAAATATCCTAAGGATGGTTGTCTAGGAGCTCAATTCATATGTACTGTGGTAACACTTTGTGGTAGTATTGAGTAACAGTTTAACCTTCTCCCACATAAAGACACTTTTTGACACCTCTGTAGCAGACAACTTTTGAAAACATTGTGGCAAAAAGGAGAAATTGCTCATAATGAGCAATATTTTCTTATGCCACAATCTTTTCAAATTTATTCGATAATTGTTCTTTTATTAATAGAGAGTTTCCACTTATTTTTACTTGATCTCTTTAAAGTCGTCTGCAGCAGATTATTGCATGTGGTAAAAAGTTTTTGTGTCTGCTTGTAAAGCAAGGAGACACTTTAGACTCACTTCTTCATAAACTGTGTTGTCACATTTAAGGTCATTAATTATGTATTCGTTAGAAACCACTCTTATTTTGTTAGGAAAACGAAACAAATGGAACCGTAGAAAATGAAGATGAGAGTAAAAATCCAAATGGAACGGTAGAGAACGATGATGAGTGTAAAAAACCCAAATGAAACTGTAGAAGATGAAGATGATAGTGACACAGATGATTTTGAAGATTCTGCTGATGAGGTCAAAGTAAAAAAGGACGAGTCATAGAGGTCAAGGTCAAAGAGGAGGATTCGCAAGAGGTCAAGGTCAAAGAAGAAGTTAACGGAGAAGATTGTTATGATGTTGAGGAAAATGTCAAAGAGTAGATCAAAAGTATTTTGGTTGTATTTGAAATTGTTTCATTGAGAATAGATAAGCGTTTATCAAGATTGTACTGCACTGAAGTACAGACTTATCTATTTTGTTGACTAATCTATGAACAATTCGTTTCTGTCATGTTAAAAGTTAACAGATTTGTTGGAACTTTCATACTTATTTCCTGCTAAAATCGTTGTTTGTTACATTGTAGCGTTGCCAAAAAATATGTATTTATCAAAGAGTTAGTTAAGTTATAAGAAGGAGGTTTGCCCATGTAAGGTTATAATTGTGTGGTGTTTTTAGTAGGAAGGAATATATCAAAACTTAACCCTTTCCCAAACCTACAGCGAGGTGACTTTGAAAACATCTGATAAAATCTATGGAAAATCTCTATCATTGAGTGTATATTTATTGGAGTAAATTGAAATCAATGGCAAATGGATAATTGGCTCATTGTGAGCAAATTCTCCTGTTGCCACAATGTTTTCAAAAGCCATCTGTGCAAATGCCTCAACATGCGTCTGCAAGCAGGAAATGGTTAGGACGACCATGAACTGTATCAATGAACTATTGTGTTTCAATTACCTGATACAGACAACATTTGGCTCCTTAGCAGCAGAGGACTTTAAAAAACCTGTGGTAAAATGAGAAAAGAGCAATTTCTCCTTATCCCATAACTCTATATATGAAAAAAAGAAGGAGATAAAGCACTTTTGCCCTTCAAGAATATCAAAGGACACATCTCCTGAAATATCAAATGCGGTCAAATGTTAACCTTTAATGTATAATGTTGTTAATATGTTTGTTTCAGCTTAAATACAGCCTGAGTGTTCAAGCTTTGTGTTTCTCTGCTTTGTTGTGATTATTGTTGGGACGTAATCTTAAAACTACTACGCCCTTTTTAAGCATTCTTGGTGTAGAATATTATCACCTATTGCCAATCTGCTGGTCTATGCTATATTGCAAAGGCTTTCTTCACTTAGTTTGTGAATCGTATGTGACAATTAGTTCAAGGTTCTGGATATGTTCTGTTTTAGGAAATTTTCAGACCTTTTTTTTTCTTCAGAAAAATCATGTGATCATTCTATTGTTTACTCATCTTATGTTAGCTTTGGGAAAGTTACAGCAATATTGTATGCTTTATAACCAAGTAGCTTCCTCAAATGCTTGAAATTATGTATTGGAACAAATGAATGAATGTTATGACCCAGTTTAATTGGGACAGCATTTCGATAGTTGATCTTTAAATTAACCCTTTCTCACCGGCATACGCATTTTGACGCAATAGCAGCAGGCGACTTTTGAAAACATTGTGGCCAAAGCTGAAATTGCTCATGATGAGCAATTTCGCCTTTGGCCAAAAGTGTTTCAACTTTATTTAACAATAATGCTCTTTTATGGAGATTTTTAATGTTTTTGTTTCCATGTTTTCAAAGTCATCTGCTACAGTTTTGTCGTATGTGGGATGGTCAAGATATTTGACTTGTATTTAACAGCCACCTGTCTTCAACGGTCAAGTTTCTTCCCTCTCCTAGAGATGGCTGCGTAAAACAAGTTTGATTGATATGACATATGGAATAGATAATTACTCAAAGTCCGCAGGTTAGGTGTTAAACTATCCGTTAAACCCGTTCCCTCATACATACGCTTTCTAACGCCTCTGCATCAGACGACTTTTGAAAACACTGTGACAAAAAGAGAAATTACTTAAAATGAGCAATTTCTCCTTTTGCCAAAGTGTTTTCAACTTTATTCAATTATTATGCTATTTTTTACAGAGATTTTTCAAATTTTTGCCAAATGTTTTCAAAGTCATCTGCTGCAAATGTGTTTTATGTGGGAAAGGGTTAATGTAAATATATTGCATAGTTTTTGTATGTTTTTCATTGCTCTATGGATATAGATGCAAAGTGCTATTTAAAGGTGAGTGCTTTTTTCACTTAGATTTTGTTTTGTTTTGTTGTGGGTTTTGTAATATACATAAGTTGATATTTAGTACCTGAGGGAAACAAGTTACAAATTGTTAACTTAATGCAAAATATTTATAACAACATTTCGTAAGATAAAGTTACAACACTTTTGCATGAAGCCATCAAAATGCAGATGTGGTATTTGTAAGAAAGTGGTAGTTCATACTTTCTTAATCATGTGAATAGTATACTGTTGTATCTACATCGTGCATTTGAGCTGTGTCCAGGAAATCCGATGTGACGAGCGCCGTTCGTCTTCCAGCAATGGGCCAACAGTCCAAGTGTAGGTAAACAGCCAGCTGCGGATAACTGGCGAACAGGAAATACATTTGTAGGTGAACTGGCCACTGTGATATGAGCTAAAATAGTTGAAAACGGCGTCTGCATCAACTTGTCTGCTCAATAGGCGTCAGCAAATTTCTGTATGTGGGAAAGGGTTAAGATGACGTAACAACTTTTTCACCTTTCAGTATTAACACTTTACCTGATACAGACGACACTTTTAAACTTATTTAGACAACACTTGTAAACATTGTGGAAAATCGCTCAACTTGTAAAATATCCCCTTTACCAATAATGTTTTCAACTCACATCAGCCTAATAGAGCCTAATAGATGTAGCCTCATAGATGTTACTTAGTTTTCCTTTGATCTAGAAGTATCTTAAAAGTATCATATTGGGTACAGTTAAACCTTTCCAACATTCAACAAGTCTGCAGTAGATAACTTTGAAAACATACATACCAAAGTTTGGAATATCTCTTTAATGAAAGTGTAATTATTGGATAGAGTTGAAAGTATTGTTGCAAATAGAGAAATTGCAATTTCTCCATTTTTCCACAATGTTTTCAAAAGTCGTCTGCTTCATGTTTTGTTTACTGCAGAGGCGTCATTTAGTATGTGGGAAAGGGTTAAGCTTTCTTTTTTATTCGATTCCTCAAACAAGTCTTTGGTTGTGAACTGCTTTTCATTAAAATGAAAGTGAAAGTAATGTTGAAACTAAAGTACTTGTTATTCACCAGGTAAACTTGCAAATTAGAAAAAACATTATTTAAACTAAAATTATAGCTGGTCTGCATTCATCGATTCCCACATGGGACAAATCTGCAGCAGGTAACTTTAAAAAAAAAATTGAAAACATCTATTGACAAATTGATTAATACCTTTACAAATAAAAGAGGAAAAGGGCTTATTTACTGATAACTTGAATGCTATTTAGATTGTATTATTTTTTAATGCTCACACTTGGACTTCATGCAAAAAGGATTTAACCATTTCCCATATACAGTCGCTTTCTGACGCCTCTGCAGCAGACGACTTTTGAAAAGATTGTGGCAAAAGAAGAAATTGCTCAAAACGAGCAGATTTGTTGTTTGTGGGAAAGGGTTAATGACATCATGTTGCAAGTCATAGTAACAACCATTTTGTATGAAGTCATAATTAACTTGAAAAGAGGAGTGTGTATACCAACCACTATACAGTTTGTATCTGATTACCCACTGTTTAATTAAGTATTTCAATTAAAGCTATTCTGCTTGACTTGTCCTTTTTACCAATTCTCTGTTATGCTATTACTGAACTCATCCAATTGGAAATGTGTGTGCGGTTAAAATGCTGGACTTTCAATCCAGATGTCAGGGTTTCGAAATCCGTGCCTGAGTGCTGGACATTTCTGAGATGCTTTAAAGTATCTCCAACTCAACTAGAGTTCAAATACTGGTCCTTTCTGGGAAAATGGCCTAGTATATATATATAGCGATATAGTATACAGAAGCATGTTACAGAACCAAGTGATCTTTTCAGAGAGAGTTATCGCATCCATACTTCCATGTATCCAGGGACACTATATCACTATGTAATATATTATCCCTGATGTATCCAACAGTATCTTGAAATTATGTGCACCTGTCAGATGCTAGTACATAGTGTACATGATGAATATGGCCTGTAAAAGTCAGGGACGTGTTAAGATGTCTATGTCCCTGGTAAAAGCTAAGCATTTGGTCTTTGTGGTAGTATGTTGACTTTGAGTACCAAAGGACCCAGGTTTGAATCCCTGTGATGAGCGGGTTCTGCCTTTGGGATATTTCCACACAAACTGCAGGAGTACTTGTTATGTCTACAACTTCGGGTGTGATTAATATTCATAAGAGCTCAAAGCTTGTTTTGCAATTTATGTAAGATAAATAAGTATAAACTGAACTAGTAGCATTTGATCTTTAATTACATGAAAATATCTGAATAAGAAAGAATAATTAAAGTGATTGTAATCCAGAGAACACCTACAGCAGGTGGGCTGCATCTCTATACGTTGTCTGCTCCGTATCCAATCTTTACCAAATGTGGAGACAATATCTTGGAAAAGTTGTATTACCACATACCCCTGATTTCTTGCCCCTTAATTAACCCTTTCCCTCATATGACAATTCTGCAGCAGACTACTTTGAACATATGTTGTCAAAAAATAGAAAACCTTTATAATTGAATGGATAACCTATGACTAAAAGTGGAAAACAAAGTGGCAAAAGGAGAAATTGCTTGTTTTGAGCAATTTCGTCTTTTGTCACTATGTTTTCAAAAAGAGTCTGCTGCAGAGGCGTCAGAAAGCGTCTATATGAGGGAAAGGGTTTATTCGTGAAATTGTGATGGATTTTCTCTTTTATTTGAGCAATCCTTATCCAGACTTAGTCACAATGTTAATTTGGACCTAGTTTGTTTTCCTCATTGATGACTCTAGATATGTGATACTTTTGACTAAATTTGTTAAACCGTACCAAACTTGTCACAATCTGTATTGGTATGGTATCTTGTACAATGCTAATTTCTAGCCAGACGCTGTGATATTAAACACCAATCAAATAATTCTAGCCGAATCGCATTAAAAGCTCTTGAGTGTAAATTGTACATGTTAGCTCTAACTGTCTTTGGGGAAAAGAGAAAAACATGAAATTGGTAATAAAAGTATAAATATTTTATTGAAGCAAATTTATACAACATACATGTTATCATACATGTACTAGTTGCTCCATCATGTTATTAACCATTTCCCTCATACGGCAATTCTGCAGCAGACGACTTTAGACATATTTTGTCAAAAATTAAAAAATCTCCATAATTGAATGGATAACCTATGACATAAAGTGGAAAACATTGTGGCAAAAATGTTTTGTGCAATTTCTTCTTTTGTCACTATGTTTTCAAAAAGCTGTCTGATGCAGAGGCGTCAGAAAGCGCCTATATGAGGGAAAGGGTTAACCATTTACAGAGGACTTTGAACAAATTGGCAAAAATGTGAAATATCTCCATTAGTGACAGTTTAATTATTAATTAGTTATAAAATTGCCATCATGACTAATTTATCCTTGTATTTAATATTGTAATTCAGTGTCCCTGTTTTGTCACAATGTTTTCAAAAGAACTATTGTATTGAGTTGAAATTGTGGCAAAAGGAGAAAGTGCGCATTTTGTTTTCACGATATTGTCTGCTTCAAATTCCTCACAGTATGTCTGAAAGTGGGAAAGGGGTTTGACACTGATCTTTAATTCCATGTGAAATAAATATTTGGTAAGTGGAAGATTTTATTTGCTGCCACAACATACATGTAGTAATATGAATAACCACTAAGGAGTAATAAAGGTCATGTTGATGACCAATGACCACCTTCGAATGACTGTTTTGTTTGACCTGGATCAAATACAAAACAGTATTTTCAGAAATTGAACAGTACCTGTATATAAGAACACCTAATTTGTTGAACACTAAGGCTTGAACTAAAAGATGATATTAATTGGACCCTTAAACGTAATCCAATGTAAATGATTTTTCAGTTCAAAGTTATAAGAACTATTTGGTAGGAATGTAAGTAGGGTTGGTTAATTTTACCGTTTCCCATATAAAACAAATCTGCAGCAGACAACTTTTGTAAAATATCTGTAAGTGAAAGTGAAGTTATTGAAAATTATGAAAGACGGATCTTCAGCAGATGACTATTGAAAACATTGTGGCAAAAGGATGAATTGCTAATAATGAGTTATTTACCTTTATGTTTTCAAAGCTGTCTGCTGCAGAGTTTTTGTATGTGGGAAAGGGTTAAGTACATTGTAGAAGTTTTGATTTTTATTCTTTGTCAGAAAGATTTTAGAGAAAAAACTTTGTAAATATATCATTGCTGATCCAAACGTATCACAGTTCATAAAGTAAAGGTATAATGTATCACAGAATTTTTTAACTTTTTCCATAATGAATCAACTCTATTCAATTATAATTCTTTCATTTACAGAGACTTTCCATATTTTTACTTCGTCGTTTTCAAAGTCATCTGCTGCAGATCTGTTGTATGTGGGAAAGGCTTTAATATAACTTGACACGCATAGGATGTTATATCATTTATGGTATCTGTCAATAATTAAAAAGAAGGCCCAAGTCTGTATTGGAACAGTTGAGTAAGACAGATCTAGCGAAGATACGTATGAATATATATAACAAGATAAGATCAGCTCCACCACTCTGGTCAAGCTTACAAAGTTGTTTATAATGCCAAGATAAAAATGCCCTTTAGTACTTAAATGGAAACATAATCATATCAATGTAATCAATATTCATGATAAATATGTTTGACTTTTACTAAAAGTGATCAAGTCAATCATTTCAAGTGCATCCTATACACATTCACAATGCATTTAAACTCAATGTCATTTATTCAATGCATTCTGGTGATGGTATACACTCATTTCTATGCAAACATGTTTTTTTTAGGGACTACAGCCTGGCCCGCGGATGTACTTAGGGTCATTTGACCTTTATACGTATGAGATATATCGTCGCTTTCCAAAAAAAAACATGTTGTCTTATAACAGATGGAGTTACGTATCTCTCAAGGCAAACCAACTATATATTGACATGGTTCAAAAGAATGTGTAGAATAATCACAGACATTATAATTTAATAACGACATCAAAAAATCAAAAGTCAATACAAAGTAAAGAACTTAATACATAGTTGACTCTTTTCCACATACAATCGCTCGTTTCCCATATACTACAGAGTTTGATTGGCACATTTTACATAGTCTTTGGGTTGTATGTAATATCTTGAAGTTTTTACAGAGCTGAAAGTAATTTCTCCTTTTCCCAGAATAATTTTTTGTATTCAAATAAGGCATCAAATGTCATTCACATCAAGAATCTGTAAATGTGTTTAACTGTGGAGATTCATGAGCAATCCTTACTGCGAGTATCAATCAGTCTTCTGTGATATTTCCACCCTTACATATTAATAGAACCTTAAAAAAAAGTATAAATTGATTAATTAAAATACTTGTGCCAAATTGTGAAACGGAACATTTAAATAACTTTATTTCACAATCTATCTTAACCCATTACTTTTTCAAATGTTGTCTACTTTACAATCAACAGATGAACAAGTTGAAAAATCTGGGAAACTGGAAGTAACTTTTTGACAACGAGTTGAACATATTGCAATTAAAGGTGAAATTTCTCGTTTTGAGCAATTTCACCTTTATTGCAATGTTTTCAAATGTCGTCTGCAACAGCAGGCGTCATATGTTGTCAGTGTGAAGTAATGGGTTAACATTGAAATGATAATCAAGAGAGCCATGTAGCACTCACCAGAGTCCTTTTGCTAAGTAGCATTTAGGCCAAATTACCTTGAATGTATTTATCTTGAAATTGGACCGGCAAATTCAGATAAGAATAATTTTAATGTTTTTACATGATGCCGAAGAAAACAGGGTTCAACATATGGCTGAATTATTTGAACTATTTTGAAATCAGATTCCTGTCAACTTAGTCAAGTGGTTTAGGAGATGTTATTTTACCCTTTCCCGCATACAGATGACTTTGGAAACCATTGTGGCAAAAGGAAATTGCTCATCATGAGCAATTAACCCTTTTGCCACACTTTCAACAAATTATACATTCCTTCATAGATATTTTTTCTTATTATTTGTCTAGATGCGTTCAGTCATCTGCTGCATATGTTTTGTAGGTGGGAAATAGTTAAAGGTTTTAGGAACAAAACACAGGGTGAACAATTGGTGAAAAGAAGAAGAACCAAGCTAGGCCTTAAATCGCCCACCTGAGTATCATTATACTTAAGCTCAAGGAAGTATGTCAAAAGATCGTGTTTAGGATGATCAAATGCATATTATGAAAGATAAATGCATAACTGTACACATGGTCCGAATATTTAATTGTTGTATCTTTGAAAAGCACAAACGTATGTCAAAACGTCATGTTTATGGTGAAAATAGGAAAATAGCAAAAATAAGCCCCGGTCCGCGAAGGCCATATATTTCAACGGATCAAAATGATTTGAAAACTCTTGGTAGATGGTCACCATAGAAAAAGTACAATCTACACAAAGCGCACCGACAACTGACGAATTGAATTGGAATAATTTGAATAATATTGGTAGCTGGTCACCCAAGGTGCACATTTCAAAGAAGATTTTTAAAGTGTTTTCTATAAGCATTTTAGGAAAAAGAGCTCCTCCACCGGATGGCCATGATTTCTTTTTAACGTATCAGAATAGTTTGAACAATCTTTCTAAAGAGTAACCCGGAGAACATTTGTGCCAAATTATTTTCAAATCATGTCGGTACTTTTGGACAAGAAGCTTTTTTTAGTTTCCAGATATAAAACATATTTTTGGCTCCCGTGTCCTAGTTATACAATGGACCAAAACTATTTGAACAACTTTGAAAGAGGAAGACCAAAGGAGCATCCTTTCCTGCCAAGTTTGTTCAAAATCCAAACAGGTTTAGGAGATGTCATTTAAAGAAAAAGTTGACGACGGACATCAGGTCATCACAATAGATCAACATGAGCACTTTATGCTTAGGTGAGCTATAAACCAGCATACCAACCAAAGAGCATGTGTGACTAGTGTAGATGCAGATCAACCAGAACCTGCCTGCAATTTGATCTGGTGTCCCAATGTTTTCAGTCCTTAGTCACATAATGTTTCAAGATAAGATGACATAGATGCGTCAGCAGATCTTTATCAACTCTCTTAAATAATCTAACTTTGTTTGTTCTGCAGCACTGCTTATGAGGACTTTTTAAGCAATTGTTGGTTTACCCTTTCCCACATACAGATGACGTCTGACACATCTGCAGCAGACGACTTCATGGCAAAAGAAGAAATTGCTCATGAATAACAATTTCACCTTTTGCCACAAAGTGTTTTTGACTTAGCGTTTTCAAAGTTCTCTGATGCAGATTTGTTGTATGATCCTCTCGATCTGATAATCAAATTGTCACCTTCAAAATAGTAAGGTATCAACAGGGAAAAAAAACATATAAATAAACGAGACAGAGAAGCGGTGATGGCTGAGCATTGGTTGTATTGTGCGATTTCATTGGACAGAAAAAGGAGAACACGCTCATCTATATTTAAAATTTTAGACGACCTTTTAGGCGATGTCGTCAGATCCAATATTCTGGTACGCACAGGGAAATATTTTGGTCTGACTTTAATTATAGTGGGTATAAGCTGTGTTGCTTATTTCATAAATCAGAACATGTATTGAGGACTATATTATAATTAACAACATTTGTGACTGGATTTATAATCGATTGAGATCTCGGGGAGAGAGACTTTCAACTAGTCTTACCTATCTAATGACTCCTAGCTAGGGCAGAAGCCATTTCGACATTACACCTACAACAATAAGTATCACAGCTACTTCCGAGTTTCCAGAGCCTGAAATATAAATGAATAAAAATCAAAATTAACTGTTTACCTGATATGATAATTTAAGAGGTATAACTCTTGGAAATACATACGGAAAACATTGTTACAACTGTAAACAATTGGAGTATGACTGTGATACAAGGTTAAACAAGATGTGTTTGTGAAACACTGATGCCCCCCAATGGCAACATCTAGGTCAAAGGTCAAGGTCGCCAGGTCAAAAATGTTGGTACTGACAGAAAGGTCATGTCACAAGGAATACACATGTGAAATATGGTAGCCGTACCTGTTATGGTTCAAAAGTAGTGGTCAAGGTTAAAGTTTTTTTCGAGAATGGCAACATCTAGGTCAAAGGTCAAGGTCGCAAGGTGAAAAATTTTGGTACTGACAGAAAGGTCATGTCACAAGGTATACACATGTGAAATATGGTAGCCTTACCTGTTATGGTTCAAAAGAAGTGGGGAAGGTTAAAAAAAAAATTGAGAATGGCAACATCTAGGTCAAAGGTCAAGGTCGCAAGGTCAAAAATGTTGGTACTGACAGAAAGGTCATGTCACAAGGAATACACATGTGAAATATGGTAGCCGTATCTGTTATGGTTCAAAAGTAATGGCCAAGGTTAAAGTTTTTTTCGAGAATGGCAACATCTAGGTCAAAGGTCAAGGTCGCAAGGTCAAAAATGTTGGTACTGACAGAAAGGTCATGTCACAAGGAATACACATGTGAAATATGGTAGCCGTATCTGTTATGGTTCAAAAGTAATGGCCAAGGTTAAAGTTTTTTTCGAGAATGGCAACATCTAGGTCAAAGGTGGTCAAGGTCGCAAGGTCAAAAATGCTGGTACTGACAGAAAGGTCATGTCACAAGGAATACACATGTGAAATATGGTAGCCGTACCTGTTATGGTTCAAAAGTAATGGCCAAGGTTAAAGTTTTTTTACGAGAATGGCAACATCTAGGTCAAAGGTCAAGGTCGCAAGGTCAAACATTTTGGTACTGACAGAAAGGTTATGTCACAAGGAATACACATGTGAAATATGGTAGCCGTACCTGTTATGGTTCAAAAGTAGTGGTCAAGGTTAAAGTTTTTTTCGTGCAGACAGGACAAAAACTACATCTAGGTCAAAGGTCAAGGTCGCAAGGTCAAAAATTTTGGTACTGACAGAAAGGTCATGTCACAAGGAATACACATGTGAAATATGGTAGCCGTACCTGTTATGGTTCAAAAGTAGTGGTCAAGGTTAAAGTTTTTTTTGTGCAGACAGACAGACAGACAGACGTGCAGACCAACAGACAGGCCAAAAACTATATGCCCCCCGAATCGGAGATTCCGGGGGGGCATAAAAACATTGTGAGAAAATGAGAAATTGCTCTGATGTGACAAGATATCGTGCAAATTGAGGATAATAACACGTAAATTTGACATATTTTAAATAGAATGATTTAAGTTTCTGACAAATCTTTTTCAACAAGATAGCATGCTGTGTAAAAAGAAGATATATTATCTTGTAGAAACCCTATTAAACCCTTTTCCACATACAACATTTTTGAAGCAGACGACTTTGATAACATAAAATTCCATGAATTTTGAAACTCCCTTTCAATGTAAGAGGGATGAAAACATCGTGTCAAAATAAGAAATTGCTCCCTTTGTCGAATTGTTTTCAATGGTCGTCTGCGGCAGATGCGTCTGTGGGAAAGGGTTCATACAATTATATGGATTGTTATGTTGACGAGATAATATAAGATAATACTGCATGTAAAGAGGTTAACCCTTTGACTGCTGGAACCAATTGTGTGAAGCCTGTGCCAGCATTTTATATATCAGCCGTCCCGCGAGAAAACCAACATTGTGGTCTCTGCGTAAAGTATCGACCCCGATCAGCCTAAGCATGCCGCGTAGGTTTACACGGATATACACTTTTTGCTTCCTGTGGATTTTCTGTTTCAGGAATCATTAGTCTATCCCCCTGCGACGGAATGTGTCATAGCCCGGATCAGTCTGCGTGCACTGCGCTGGCTTAGCTGTGTCGATACATTACGCAGAGTCCATTATGTTAGTTTTCTCGCGGTACGGCTCATATATCCAAACCAGCCAACACATACGGGCCTTGTGACCAGACTATAACGCTTTTCAAAAGTCGTCTGATGGGATAGGGATAAATTGACCACAGTTGTCCGAGTTTTCATTTGAGTAGAAAGTGGAGGAAAACGAACAAAACATCGTTAAGAGACTAAAAATTGTTTTTCTATTTTGTCCATATGCTATAATAATAATACGAAAAAAAAACATGAATGGGTTTTTTCGCTTATAGTTAACAGGTGTGAGATTTTTTTTTTTTTTTTTTTAACAGGTGTGAGATTTTTTTTTTTTTTTTTTTTTTTTTCAATAACCCATGAAGCCTTTCTGAAATGAAACTGGAAAAATCCATGGGGGCCGCCATTTTGGATATGTATAAAAGGCAGACGTAAAACACAGATTGAAAATTATTGTCGTCTTTTTAATAATTTTTTTAAATCGGTATTTTGGGTATGTATAAAATGAGCAGAAAAACACGGATTGAAAATTATTGTCGTCTTTTTAACCATTTTTTTTAAAATCGGTATTTTGGGTATGTATAAAATGAGCGGAAAAAACACGGATTGAAAATTATTGTCGTCTTTTTAATCATTTTTTTAAATCGGTATTTTGGGTATGTATAAAATGAGCAGAAAAACACGGATTGAAAATTATTGTCGTCTTTTTAATCATTTTTTTTAAAATTGGTATTTTGGGTATGTATAAAATGAGCGGAAAAACACGGATTGAAAATTATTGTCGTCTTTTTAATCATTTTTTTTTTAAATAGATATTTAAGATCATTAAAATGCTGTGTTATGTGGGAATAAACATTTGTACGAAAAGTTAAAACATAATAACATAAATATGTTTTCCCGTTCGTCAAAAAACCGACAGCATTAGCCTTCTACGCCCGAACCTAAATTTTGACTGTATCGTTGCCAAAGAAGGACGTGACGTCATTTCCGTTACACTTCATCTTGGCGTAACGTCAATGGAGCGACGTCGTTTCCCGCAAAAAAAGTGGTATCAACATGAAAGACCCCAAATTCCTATACATGAGCTATTGCCACACTCATTCAAAGTATAATTATTTATCAAACATTGTGGCAAAAGGATAACTTTCTCATAAGGAGCAATTGTTCTTTTGGTGACAATCTTTTCCTAAATCGTCTGTTGCATAGGCCTCAGAAACTGTCTCTAATAGGGAAAGGGTTTAGCAGAAATGTGACCCCTTACATAATTTGTTCCAGTCATATTGACTGGTTGAAAAAGGTAGTCGCCAGATGGCATCAGAAAAGGGCTGATCTATTTGCTTCTTTACCATAATGCAGGTGATCGATTAAGGATCATCTTGGCCCTCATGTTTTAACCTCGTTCATTATAAATGTATTCCTTGATTTTCTGAAAGTTATTACTTTATTATTTTCTGTTCGTAATAATAGACGACAGCAATACGAATTCCAAATATGTTTTGATAATGCAAGAAACATGACATTAACATTATTATTGTCTAGTCAATTACTTATAAATCCTTTTTGTATGGCCAAAGTATGTTCTTTAATTTTTGTTTATAATTATCTTGCGTTTTTTCGTAAATAGGTAGCACCTATAGATATATTAACCGTAATGATTTCGTATGAGAAAATGTTGGGAATCCCACCCAGGACCGTGTTACTATAAATAGCCTCTATATGGTTCATATCGTATAATAATTATTATTTTTTTATAATACCATATATATAGGCTATTTATAGTAACACTGTCCTGTGTGGGATTCCACGAATTAACATTACGACGGTCATTATTATTACAGCATAAGGGACCATATAGAGAGACAATTTGTAGTATCTTAACAAGGTATTGTATGGGTTTTTCCTTCTTTTTTCCTCAAATTAAAACTCGGACAACGAATTGAATTGACAACGACAAAAAGAATGGACTCTACCTGACGTGTGCACTGCTTCTGTCACTTTC
Organism: Serripes groenlandicus; assembly: GCA_031761405.1. Lineage (NCBI taxonomy): Eukaryota > Metazoa > Mollusca > Bivalvia > Cardiida > Cardiidae > Serripes > Serripes groenlandicus. The sequence continues at coordinate 47,327 of JASEVX010000175.1, forward strand.
TTGTCATACAGGATCTTCTCTTTCCAATGTACAAGGACATCTAAATCCGACATGGTTTCATTCCTATCACATATGAATGTTATCTTGTCGCTGGTCGCCGAATCTTCCTTTGTAACATCTAACGGGATAGTGTTTTGTGGATGGGAACAGCTTAACCTCATGTCTGAGAGATGATTGGTGTCCCCCGTCAATACAAAAGTAACGTTATCGTCCTTCCATATCACCGTCAAACCTTGTAAGAGAACGTATGAATTGTTAAAGAAAGTTGAAAGCTTATACCTGATACTGTAGACTGTTAATCCTTTCTCATATACAGACGCATGTTGACGCCTCTACAGCAGAGGATACTTGAAAAGGAAAAGTTGCTCATGGTGAGCAATTTCACCATTTGCCACAATGTTTTTTTCAATTTGTTTCAATGATTTAACTTTCATTTAATACAGAGGCTTACATGAAGATGACTTTTGATAACAATGAGGCAAAAGGATAAATTGACCTTTCCCCTGATGCAGATGACTTTTGATAACAATGAGGCAAAAGGATAAATTGACTTTTCCCCCGATGCAAATGGATTGAGCAATCAATAACTTCTCTAAATTGATAATATCTTCTTTTACACATTGTTTACAACTATCATATCTTTTTTTCAACAATGTTTCTGCTGGCATATTCTCAAAACAAAACATTGTTTGAATTTTCAATTTCTATGTCTTGAGTTGCAATCGGCTTGGGATGGCATAACAATAGCACATCAAGAAATGTAATGTGTAAACTCCCCACAACATGCATATTCAGCGGACATCTTTTGAAATCCTTGGGACAAATTATTTCAACTCTATTCAATAATTGTAGTTCAATCTGTAGCTATATTCCATATCTTTGTCCTAGATGTTTTCAAAGTCGTCTGCTGCATATTTGCTTTTCGTGGGAATACTCAAGAATAGGATATGACTATTTCTATTTCAATTATGAGGTTTTGAAAATACCTATCAACGGTTTAGCCATGTTAAACGTCACTTTTTTTTCTTCGGCCTTCTCTAGCGTTTTGTAATGCAGCAAAGCATCAGCTGAGACTATCACAAAATCATGGTAACCAACAATCGTTTCTGAAAAAGGAAAGTTCCTGCTAACTCTTTATCTCATACAGACATGCTCGCAGCAGATATATTTTTAGTCTTCTGCTTTAAATATATTTCTATGGAAAATATTGAATCATCATGAAAATTTAAAGTATAATTTTTGTACAATGTTTTCTAATTCAGGGAAAGAGTTTAATGAAAGGACTTAATGTATTTGTATTTTGTGTTACCCGTTATCAACTGCAGAGGCACTTTGATACATCTGCAGCAGACGACTTTTGAAAATATAGTGGAACAATGTTTTTATCTTAAAATAATAATACTGTCATTAATGTTAACCTTTTCCCACATACATACTCTTTCTGACGCCTCTGCAGCAGCAGACGACTTTAGAAATCATAGTGGCAAAAGGAGAAATTGCTCATAATGAGCAATTTCTCCATTTGCCATAATTATTTCAACTCTATTCAATAATCATACTATCATTTATACAAATTTTCTAAATTGTGGACATGATAATTTCAAAGTAGTCTGCTGCAGACTTATTGAATATGGGAAACGGTTTATCGAGATTTTCCATATTTCTGGCCCGATTTCTAGAGAAAAAGTATAATTGTTTCAGATTTCAGGATTGGGGCTGAATATCTGCCTACAAATGCCCTAACAAAAAGGGTTGATATTAAATATCTTGAATATGAGCCGTTACACGAGAAAACCAACATTGATGACAGACACTTTACGCCTCCTGTGGATTTTCTGTTTCAGGAATAATTACTTCATACCTCTATCCCCTGAGACGAAATATTTCGGTCCGGATTAGAATGCATGGATTGCAAAGGCTGATCTGGGTCGATACATTTACTCAGAGTCCATAATGATGGTTTTCTCAAGGAACGGCTCATATGTTGTTAAAGACAGTGAGCCAAATCAGGTTTCCTTTCTTGGAGACTTGGGGTTTTCCTGTTTAATTACGAGAGTCGTCTGCTTTGAAAAGAATATTAGAAAAATAATGTCTAGAAATTTAAACATACACTTTTGATACAAATTTCATAACATTATAGGGAAAGGAAAATCGCTGCATAACATCTAAGCAAAAATATTGAAAACATATATACAGCAAAGTATTATTATTGACAAGAACTGAAAACATTGTGGCAAATGGAGAAATTGCTCATCAAGAGCAATTTCTCCTTTTGCCAAAATGTTTTCAAATGTCGTCAGCTACAGAGGCATAAGAAAGCGATGTATGTGGGAAAGAGTTAATATCTATACATCAAAGTAGTAGTATTGACAATATTTGAAAACATTGTGGCAAATGGAGAAATTGCTCATCAAGAGCAATTTCTCCTTTTGCCGAAATGATTTCAAATGTCGTCAGCTGCAGAGGCGTCAGTAAGCGTCTGTTTGTGGGAAAGGTTTGAAACCTTTTCCTTTCTAAATGATAACAAAAGTTGTCTGCTGCAAGACTAACAACTTGAAAAAAACAACATTGACAGAATACAAATCATTGTGTGAAAAGGAGAAATTACTCCTTTCAGTCACCCACATGTACACCAAGAGACTCACCAGTAACGTTGATGTTCATCTTACAACCAAGAGCCTCTATGGATGGTTTCTTGGCTGTGAAACATCGAACATCCGGGTTTGGACTCCTCAGAAGGTTTAATTCCAGGTTCGAATTAATTTCTCCTACAGCTGGATTGTCGTCAACTAAAGATAAAGAAATCTTTTGTAAATCGATTTTTTTCTCATGAAAAATAAACCATGTATAAGACATAAGAACATAGCTTTGAAATTGGAACATAGATAATGACCCATTTCCCTCTTACCGATTACACACATACAACAAATCTGCAGCAGACGACTTTAATAAAACATTTCAAGAAACATATAGAACATCTCATGATCATGTAAAACCTTACTTTAAAAATAACATTTTAAACAAGAGGGCCATAATGGCCCTGGATCGCTCACCTTAATTATACAATGTACTGCAATGTAAAACACATCAAGACAATTATTCTGAATGCAACCTCCACAGTGTTAACAAGATTTTCCCTCATTTGGCCTAGTGATCTATATTTTTTTACCTTATATGACCCATGTTCCAACATGGACTAGATATCATCAAGACAACATTCTGACAAATTTTCAACTTGCTCAAAGTAAAAATGCGGCCTCCCGAGTTTGAACAATATTTTCCTTTATTGACCTTGTTTCTGAACCAATATGACCCATATTCAAACTTGACCTAGATATAATTCAGACAAACATTCTGACCAAATTTCAAGCTGCTGAAGCAAAAAATGCAGCATCCAAAGTGTTAACAAGATTTTCCTTCAATTTGGCCTAGTGACCTAGTTTATGACCCGGCCTGACCCATATTCGAACTTGGCCTAGATATCATTCAGCTCAACATTATGACCAAATTTCAACATGCTCAAGTTGAAAATATGGCCTCTACAGTGTTAATAAGATTATCCTTCAATTTGGCCTAGTGACCTAGTCTTTGAACCGGCATGACCCATATTCGAACTTGGCCTACATTTCATACAGCTCAACATTCTGACAAAATTTCAAGCTGCTGAAGCAAAAAATGCGGCATCCAAAGTGTTAACACAATTTTCCTTCAATTTGGCCTAGTGACCTAGTTTTTGACCCGGCATGACCCATATTCGAACTTGGCCTAGATATCATTCAGCTCAACATTCTGACCAAATTTCAAGCTGCTGAAGCAAAACATGCGGCTTCTAAAGAGTTAACAAGATTTCCCCTCAATTTGGCCTAGTGACCTAGTTTCTGACCCAATATGACCCATATTTAAACTTGACCTAGATATCTTTAAGACAAACATTCTGACAAAATTTCAACATGCTCAAGTTGAAAATATGGGCTCTACAGTGTTAACAAGATTATCCTTCAATTTGGCCTAGTGACCTAGTTTTTGACCCAATATGACCCATATTCGAAAAAATTGCGGCATCTGGATTGTTAACAAGATTTTTCTTCAATTTGACCTAGTGACCTAATTTTTGAACCATGACCCATGTTCCATGTTCGAACTTGACCTACATATCATCAAGACAAACATTCTGATAAAGTTTCAACATGCTCAAGTTGAAAATGTGGCCTCCAGAGTGTTAACAACATTTCCCTTCAATTTGACCTAATGACCTCGCTTTTGACCCGACATGACCCAGTTTCGAACTTGTCCAAGATATGCTGGAGATGAATGTTCTGATAAACTTTCATGATGATTGGATGCAAAATGTAGCCTGTATAGTGTCAACAAGCTGAAATGTTGACGACGCACGACGGACGGACAAAATGTGATCACAATAGCTCACCTTGCACTTCGTGCATAGTTGAGCTAAAAATGTGGCAAAAGGATAAATTTCTTATACGAAAAAAAAGGCACATTATTGGCTGGTTAATTACAAAGTCGTCTGCTGCAGATGTGTTGTACGTAGAAAAGGGTTATTTTTTAAGCAATTGATCTGGTATGCTATTTATAAAGTCTTCAATAAAATGAAAAGTCCCATATTGTAACCCTTTTCCTCATACAACAATTCTGCAGCAGACGAAAGTATTTTGTCAAAAAATGGAAAATCTCTATAATTGAATGGATAACCTATGACTGAAAGTGGAAAACATTGTGTCAAAAGGAGAAATTGCACGTTTTATGCAATTTCTTCTTTTGTCACTATGTTTTCAAATAGCTGTCTGCTGCAGAGGCGTCAGAAAGCGTCTATATGAGGGAAAGGGTTAGAGATCCAACCATACCATGGCTCGCTTAGAAAGTGAATTAAATCAAACTAATAACTAATCTGTCATTATACCCGATACTTCGGTCAGGGTAGTGGAGACAACCGACGGATCTCCTTCAATGTTACAGCTGTATCTGCCCGAATCATTCCTACTGGCTTTATCAATTATCAACTTGTATGCGAATATTTGGTTGGAATCATCCGGGAAATTAGGGGGTCCAGCCACCAGTGGTTTCAGTTTGTCGTTTTGATGCCAGATTATGTTGATGTCCGGCTTGGGATCAGGATCCTTGAAACTGCAGGACAATGTTACTTGTCCATTAGTCCTGTACACTACGTCCTGGGAGATCGACAAATTCTGGACTTCACATCTAGCTCCTGGAAACGAAAAGAAACAAAATTATAAGATCAAATGATCATTATACAGGGAACTACAAAGAAGGAGTAAATGTGTCTTTTCACCACGATATCTCTCTTATGCCCAACCAAACCCTATGTTGTGGGTACTCAAAAGAATTGTCTCACGAAGACGATTCTTTTGAGAACCGACAACATAGGGTTTGAGTGTGAATGAAGGATTTCAGAATGTGTAAAATGGCTCTTTTGTAGGCCTCGGTATTAAAAGACAAGAGGGCCAAGATGGCCCTAAATCGATCACCTAATTGATAGTAAATTAGTAGCAAATATTTAACTGTAAATATCTGGGAAAATTTGATCAAGGAGTGCAAATGAAACTGCAAGGAGTGGACACTTCTCAAGAAACAGCTTATCAGTAAATGCCATTTATAACTTGAAATCTAACAAGAAATTTAATAAGAATGGAATTATAAAGTTTTTGTCATTTTGCACCTTTCCTGATGCCGCCTTGCTGCCCTGTTTTTCAACGAAATCTATATGGCTTCAACACTTTTTTTAGAGGGTCACTTATGGACCATTTCTATCAAATTATCTTGGAATCGGACAAGCAGATTATGGAGGAAAAGGATTTTAAAATTTGGGTATTTTTCTCACTTTCTGATGCCGCAGCAACCAAAGTTCTCAAAGGAATTTAAATCTTCGAACAATTTTGAAAGAGGATCACCAAAGGAACATTCCTGTGATGTTTTGTGGAAATTGGTCTATTGGAATGGTAGGAGTTGGTTGTCATTTGTAGCTAAAAGTTCAATTTACCCCTTTTGTGATGACGCCTGGTTGCTATGATTGTGTAACCAATCAAAAACTGCTTAAACAATTTAAATAGAGGATCATTAAAGTAAGATTCGTATTATATTTTCTTAAAATCAGACAAGCACTTTCATAACAAGAGGCCCATGAGGGCCAATGCTCTACTGGCATTGATCTGGCTTGTTTCAAAAGGAACCAATATGTCATCAATATTCAAATACCATCTAAGTTTGGTGAAGATCAGATAGTAAATGGAAGCTCTATTGTGTTCACAAGCTGTATTATAGCGCAATTTTGACAATTTCAAGGGCCATAATCCAGCCATGCATGGGTAGATCTGGCCGTTTTTTAGAAATGAATCAAACTCTCATGGATATCTAACTACTGTATAAGTTTGATTGAGATACAATACAAAATAAGGACTGTATCATGTTAACAAGCCCTATTATGGCAATTTTTACAATTTCAAGGGCCATAATTTAGTCATGCATGGGGCGGATCTGGCTTGTTTTCGAAAGGAATCAAGCTCTCATGGATATCTAACTACTGTAAAAGTTTGGTTGAGATACAATCAAAAGTGAAGACTGTATCGTTTTAACAAGCTCTTTTATAGCAATTTTGACCATTTTAAGGGCCATAATCCAGTCATGCATGGGCGGATCTGTGGCTGGTTTTCGAAAGGAACCGAGCTCTCATGGATATCTAACTACTGTATAAGTTTGGTTGAGATACAATCAAAAGTGAAGACTGTATCGTTTTAACAAGCTCTTTTATAGCAATTTTAACCATTTCAAGGGCCATAATCCAGTCATGCATGGGCGGATCTGTGGATGGTTTTCGAAAGGAACCGAGCTCTCATAGATATCTAACTACTGTATAAGTTTGGTTGAGATACAATCAAAAGTGAAGACTGAATCGTGTTAACAAGCTCTTTTATAGCAATTTTGACCATTTCAAGGGCCATAACCCAGTCATGCATGGGCAGATCTGGCTGGTTTTCGAAAGGAACCGAGCTCTCATAGATATCTAACTACTGTATAAGTTTGGTTGAGATACAATCAAAAGTGAAGACTGAATCGTGTTAACAAGCTCTTTTATAGCAATTTTGACCATTTCAAGGGCCATAACCCAGTCATGCATGGGCAGATCTGGCTGGTTTTCGAAAGGAACCGAGCTCTCATGGATATCTAACTACTGTATAAGTTTGGTTGAGATACAATTAAAAGTGAAGACTGTACCGTGTTAACAAGAAATTGTTTACGGACGGATGCACGCACTCATGCACGGACGACGGACGAATCGCCACGACATAAGCCCTTCTGGCCTTTGGCCAGTAGAGCTAAAAATGGAATTTTCAAATTTTGTCATTTTGCCCCTTTTCTGATGCCGCCTGACTACCATGTTTTTCGACCAATCAGTATGGCTTGAACAATTTTTATAGAGGGTCACCCAAGGAACATTTCTACCAAATTATATTTCAATCTGACAGGCAGATTCGGAGAAGATTTTTAAAGTTTGGACATTTTGTCCCCTTTCTGATGCCACAGCAACCAAAGTTCTCAATGGAATTTAAATCTTTGAACAATTTTGAAAGAGGACCACCAAAGGAACATTACTTTGATGTTTGGTGGAAATTGTTCTTGCGGTTCAGGAGGAGATGATGTTTAAAGCTAAAAGTTAAAGACGGACAAAAAGTGATCAGAATAGCTCACCTTGAGCCTTTAAGAACTGTTTCATAAACTACATAGCCGAATTTCTTTTACCATGACATAACACAAACTTTATTTAGACATTATAAGCATTATAGTTCATGGTTAAATAATACAAATATAATAACACAAAATGCAATCAATTCATTAGTGAAGTGTTAATGCACTGTATTCCTGATCATGATTTGTTTTTTATATGATTATAGAAATCGGTTTACATAAGATGCTCATGCATTCATTTTCAGTTTATAAATTTGACTGATGAACACATGTTAGTGTGTAAGCGTTATTTTCATTGCTTACATATGTTTTTTAACGTATAAACCAAGCTAATCATAATACAATTCGCCATAATATAACCTTAACCCTTTCCCTCATATAGACGCTTTCTGACGCCTCTGCAGCAGACGGCTTTTTGAAAACATAGTGACAAAAGAAGAAATTGCACAAAACGTGCAATTTCTCCTTTTGCCACAATGTTTTCCACTTTTTGTCATAGGTTATCCATTTAATTATGGAGATTTTCTATATTTTGACAAAATACGTTGAAAGTTGTCTACTGCAGAATTGTCGTATGAGGGAAAGGGTTAAGGAAACATTCAAAGTTAATCGACTTGGTTTGTTTTGGAAATTCTTACTTTAAACTTTTCAAGATGTTATAAGTCTATGTTTGGAACCTCAGAAATCTGTATCCTTTTCAGCTGGCATTGAGCATACAGGGAGCTTTAGGGATCATACTGTGTCCGTCATCTGTCACCGTTAATTATATTTTTTTTCTAAACAATATCTACTCCTAATCCACAGGGTCAATTTCAACCAAACTTGTCACGATCAATTTTTTCACGGACATCTTTTTTACTTGCCAAGTAATGAATCTGGTTGCTGCGGCATCAGAAAGATGGTACAATTACAAATATATATCCTGTGTTTATTGAGGTCTGATTCTAAGATAATTTGGTAGAAATGTTACTTAGGCTAAATGACTGCTCCGAAAATGCTGGTCTTAACTATCATTTTCTGAAATGTTCCTTATGATAGCATGTACAAATGTTGTTCAAGGCATTGTTATTTGTTTAAAACCATGGATTTAGAATAAGGTGTATTATAAAAACGGTAAAAATGCTTCCGCTCCGAAAGTCTTTGTTTGAATGCAAGATAATGTGGTGACACGGAATGTTAACACATCTTGATAGGACGAAAAACATGGCTGACAGGGGCCGTGACTTTTTTTCGCTGTGTAATATAGTGCCAATAGTGTAACAGTTAAACGTCTTCTCGTCTCATGGTGCTCGTCAGATTTTAAATTAATTTTGCAGAAATGTTCCCTGGGTCACCATCTATAAAATGTATTTCATATTAGTTTTGATTGGTTAAACTTAAAATCCGATTTCACTTATATGCTTTATTGCAGATTATTGCATGTGGAAAGGCGTTTAATTGCTTTAACATATAATCAGTTGAGCGAAACAGGGTTATATAACCCTTTTTGTATAATATCCCCACTGCGCACCTACTACTCAACCTCATACTCTTCGTTTTCACCATCTGAGATCTCAGCTTTAATAAATCACAAAGTTTCACTTTCAGTACTTTGACTTCCATTAATCATTTTAAAACTACATTTTTAAAAAAGATAAGAATATCGATTTATACATATGGACCTGGCAACGCTATTAACAAAAATATCTATACTCTATGGATTTATGTAGATAATTTATGCTATTTCATGAGATATATAGATTGTCTTCAAATAAAAAGAGCCTATCCCTTTCAGTTACTGTTTAAAATGTAGCTGATACACACGAATATGACCCTCTGCAACAGGAAACTTTTGAAAACTTGGTGGGAAAAGAAGAAATAACAAAGCCATTCTTTATCCTGAATATGTACAACTAATATAATAATTTTCGCAACTTTCTAGATATTTTACTCAGTTTTAAAATCTCCAGAAACTCTCAAGGTAGACGACCCTGAATAATCAACATACAACAAATCTGCAGCAGTCAACTTCGAAAACATTTACACAAAAATGTAGTAAATCTCTATAAATGAAAGTGACTTATTTTTATAAAATGGAGTTGAAAACATTTCTACTTTTTTCACAATGTTTACAAATGATGTCTGCTGCAGAGGCGTCATATGTCGTCTGTATGAGTTAAATGGTTAACCCTGACTATGAGACAAGGCTAAACACCTCTCTCTTAACCCTTTCTCACATACATATACAACAAATCTGCAGCAGACGACTTTGAAAACATTTAGTAAAACACATGGAACCTTATAATCTATAAATGAAAGAACAATTATTGAATTAACTTGAAAACTTGTGTCATAAGGAGAAAATGCTCATGATGAGCGATTTTTCCTTTTGTCACAATGTGATCGGAGATGCATCAGAAAACGTGCGTCTGTAATTGGGAAAACAGTTAACACACAACATGAGTCACATTGAGGGAAATGGAGTCTTAGTGCCTCTTACTTTTGGCAATTATATAAAAGTACAAGGCTAGAAAGGCTACACTTCTAGCTTGTGTATTTGATCCGTTCAATAAGAAAACCAACAGTGTGGACTCTGCGTAAAGTATCGATCCGGATCAGCCTATATATTTAAAGCATGCCGCGCAGGCTAACCTGGACTGATATGTTTCGCCTCCTGTGGATTTCTGTTTCAGGAATCATTAATTACTCTATACCTTTAATCCCATGAAACGGAATGTGTCGGCCCGGATAAGGCTAAATTAAATTTAGCGCAAGTCTGCAGCATACTTGAAAACATCTTGGTAAAAAGGTTATGCTGTTATATATGGCATTCATAAAACTCCCCATATTTCGACGATACATGCAGTCAAAATATAAAATAGGATCAGAGTACCGAAACCTGGATTTATAGATAGATCTATAGGAAAACCGGGATTGATGACATTCAGAAAATGCGATTAAATGACATCAACTAGTAAATAATTTGCCGGATTTTTTTAAACAAACAAGGAAGTACCAAAAAATTGAATGTGTGTCTTAAAACACATACCTTAGACTAAGATACCTGCCATGGAACCTGTTATTTATTTGTAGGTTAAATAAGATTAAGAACGTGGTCTACAGTTATTGATCCCTTAAAGTATTTCCCTTACTGGAAGTGGAAACACAAAACATGTCAGAATTGGTTGTTATGCTACAATTCCCCACCCACTAGGCTTCACATGATATATTTTTTTCATTTTCATTTAAATGGATAATTTCAATATTATAAAACAACTTTATTATTCTTTTTATAATTGACATTTACTGAAATGTATTTTTATAATGTAAAACACTGCATTTTTGTTTAAATCATTGTCATCTATGATGAACACAACTTTAAATACGATTATAAATACATTAGTTTCAAGTATCGCCAAGTTAGTCCAGTGGTTAAGATGATATGTTATGGAGCGTACGATCCAAGTTCGTATCTCAGAGGAACCTTTTTTTTTTTCTTCTTTTTTTTCTACGCAGTAGCTTTGTCATTCTCAACGAATATGCAATTTTTCAAAATGAATAGTTAAAGGTGTTCTGTGTAACTAATATGTATCACACTGTTCTTCCTATAAATTATAATATTGACGACTTTTAAAACACTAAACAGGCCCATTTTTTTTTTATCACGTATACATATTAAACATAATATATTATTAAAAGCTTTATACACTAACACAGTCATAATCTTTCTTCGTTGTCAATTAAGCCTTAAGGTAAACAAATGGAAAATGAATGCATCACTTGTGCAAAAATCTAAAACTTGACGCTTTCTTATCGAGATTGTTGGTAGAATTCATGTTATCAAATACCACTTCTATGTTGTAAAACTAGAATTTAAAACAATAATTTATAATGTTACTTACCGATTATACATACAGACGATAAAGTCAATTTGATGAATAAATAGTTCACGATTTTCTTAAACTCACTCATGTCTATATCTCTGCAATTACACCGTGTTTGGTTTCGTTTACCGGCTTCGGCTATTCGTCATATATATCGATCTAGTTTGACAGAATGTAGGTCAAATTACGCTAAATATATCCGCGGGCCACTTTCCCAGATGGCCGCAAGGGATGTACATTTGTTTCCGAACCATCCACAGGGATTCGACATTAACCATATATCTATACTGGCATACACTATAGTATTTTAAATTAACCTATTACACCTGATGAAGTTCATAAAGCAGGGGTAAGGTTAAAAAATGGCAAAGCATGTGGTGTTGATGAAATATCAAATGAAATGTTAAAACAATCAATACAATTTCTAGTTAAGGATTATGCTTTTCTTTTTAATATAATTCTCCAAAAAGGTACTTACCCAAGTTCTTGGAGAGAAAATGTCATAAAACCCATATATAAAGGAGGGGGAAGCCAGGACCCATCTAACTATCGAGGCGTAGCTTTATCTAGTTGTTTTAGAAAACTTTTCAGTAAAATATTATTTAATCGTCTTGATAAATACATAGATAATAATGAAATAATTTGTCCTGAGCAGATAGGTTTTAAAAAGGACAGTTGTACAAGCGACCATATACTAACACTAAAGACACTCATTGACAAAGCCTTTAAATCGTCGAAATATCTCTTCACTTGCTTTGTTGATCTAAGTAAAGCATTTGATACTATCAATAGAAATGCCCTTTTTCATAAACTAGAAATGTATAATATACAAGGACCTTTTTTAAATATTTTAAGGGACATGTACGAAAACTTGTTATGTTCGGTTAAGGTTCAAAAGGCCAATTCACTAGATATGCCAGGTGCAGATGAATTTACAAACATTGACATTGACCCGAGACAAGAGCAATTTATAAATGCTAATAATTACCAAGACTATTTCAGAAATATATACATGTTTAAACTTTCCTGGCATTTCCAAATTTTTTCAAACTTTTAAACCAGCAAACACTAAAGCTGTTGCATTAGATCATGACTACCTAAAGCTGGCACCAGAAGAAAATTTTCTTGAAAAATGTTTTGTAACAAAAATAAGTGAAGAAACAGTTATTGACATTGAAAAAAAAAAACACTGGGTCAAAGTGCAAATCAGTTATGGAAAGAGGAGCGTACAAAACGTCTACCATCTAATCATCTTCAATGTTTGGTAAAAATCTGCAAATCAACAGAGTCAGGACAGATAAAAATAAATTTGCAAAATCATTAGTTTAAGTCAGAGAAATTAAAGCAGCCCCGTCAGAGCATGGACGCAAACATGAATCAGTTGCTATAACTCGATTTATGGAAGACACTGGCAAGACTGTACATTCCTGCGGATTAGTTGTTTCAAAACAACATCTAATTTTAGCCTCATCACCAGATGGTATTATCGACTCAACGCATGTGATTGAAGTTAAATGTCCTTATTCGGCAAGAGACAAATTTATATCTGCTAGCAGTGTGCCATATTTACACTGTTCTGACAGTGGACATGTAGTATTCCCTTGATACGAACCATAATTATTGTTTTTAAATACAAGGCCAGCTTTTGTGTACTGGAGCTCAAAAATGCACATTGATAATTTGTACAGCAGACAACTTAAATATTAAGGACATAAAATATTTTGATATTCAACGAAATGACACTTTTATATTAAAAATGGTCAGTCAGTTGAAAGATTTCTTCGACAACCATTTCAAGACAATTCTTCTTGAAAAACATTTTTATAATTCATATGTAGACTGATTCGCGAGGGGTTTCAACTCAATACCCCTGGATAAGTAATCCAGTGCGCTACCTATTGGCCTAACATATAGATGCTAGCGGGGATGTGTACATGTACAATATTCTAAAATTCAATGTTCCATTTACATTGCGTTTATTTTAATTGAAAGCAAAGTTCATATTGCAGAAATAAAAACACAAAATAACATATACACATGGAAATTGGTGTACTTTATTATTTTTAATAATATCTTGTATGAAAATATGAATCGTTGTAGCAAATATCTTGAACTGACAATGAACCCGACCCCTCACAAGTGTCGGTTCGAGCCCCAATAGTCAATGCCTACATGAATACAAACAAAACATGGATGAACACCTGAAAGTTCCTCCAGCCCGCTTGAGATAAAAGTTATTTTCATAAAATACATAACAGTTGCAAAGTAGAGGATCAAACCAATGACCCATACACTAGACACAGTCTGATGATAAATCTTGAGTGATACATGTATATGTATTGACCCTTTCCCACCTGCAGACACATTTTAACGCAATAGCAGCAGACGACTTTTTAAAACATTGTGGCCAAAGGTAAAATTGCTTTGGCCACAATGTTTTCCACTTATAGTCATTGGTTATCCATTCAATTATAGAGATTTTCCATTGTTTAACAAAATATGTTCAAAGTCGTCTGCTGTAAATTAGTTGTATGTGGGAAATGGTTAAAGAGCACAAACATTTTTTTTAAAACCTTTAATTGTCAACTACAAACACCAGACTTGGCAGATTAGTTTAGTTTAAAGTGTGGGAAGTTGGCAGAGCATTAGACATTGAAAAAATATATTTGAATGTCTAATTAGACATTAGACATTTGCAAAATTTGATTATCTAATGTCTAATTAGACATTCAGAAAAAAATCGCATGTTTTAAATATTGAATGTCTAATTAGACATTAGACATTCGCAAATTACAAGATTTACAACCCAAATTCGTCGTAGGTCATTGTACATTCAAAAAAAGAATGTCTAATGGGTCAGTTAGACATTAGACATTTGATTAGACAAATGTCTAATTGAATGACTAATGTCTAACTGACCCATTAGACATTCGTTTCTTGCATGTACAATAACCTCCGACAAATTTGGTGAATGTCTAATGTTGATAGCCACAAAATGTGTTGTGTTTTTTCTTTAACAATTGCAAACAATTGTATTTATTATTTAAAAGTACTATTAACTAAGCTTGTTTTAAAATTGCACAACATAAAACAGGCAAACGTTATATGAGATGACAACTTTGTTTCAGTGCCTGTTAAAGGACACATTAAAATTCTGTATGTCTTCCCCAGTCCAATAATTCGTTCAATATGAACTCGTTTACTTGAGATTTTCCTATCATTTACAACAATTTTTCCTGTCATTCGGTTTTTTCTTTTTGAAAAAAGTTGGTATGTTAACATGGACATTTGATGTTGCAAATAAATCTTAGACATTAAATCCAATATAATTAGCAAGATGTCTGAAGTCTTTTAAGCTAATAACAGTGTTCTCCTGACATTTATTTACACCTTTATGACCTTTACTGTCACCGTCACCAGTAAAATGTGTTAAATTTAGATCCTGAGATATTTGGCGCGCAGCCTTTTCATTCCATTGATCTTCCTGCCCAATCGGTGTTTCGCCGTTATGTTTGCCGAGCAATAGCCTGCATGATTAGGTTTGTTTCGCAACTGTGATGCCCTTACACATGATTTACTTGCTATGTGAACCCCAATTTCAACTTCTTCATATAAATTATAGTATATACCAATATATGTACATTTTTCACATTTAAGCCGTTCGGGCCAGACTAGACCCCACTTTAGGGAATTAGCACTGTCAAAAACCAGAATACCATTACAATGTATGCTCAACTGTGCATGTATCTTTATTTCAGAGTTAAACATCAGTTGCACCTTAGCTGGACAGTACAGTTTATTTGTGTATGAGTTGGGGTGATATGTATTGTTGCGGGCAACACGAAACTCATCGATAATACCAGCCACTTTCCCAGATGGCCACAAGGGATGTACATTTGTTTCCGAACCATCAACATCAAGAAAGGTAAATATACCCAAATGTCTATTTGTTTAACATACTTTGTTTGTACTTTTTAGCTCGCCAGTACGAAGTACAGGAGAGCTTATGTGTTACCCCCGGCGTCGGCGGCGGCGGCGGCGTCGTCGGCGTCGGCGGTGGCGTAGACACCTAGGTTTAAGGTTTGTGTTTAAGGTTTTCATTTGGGTTTTAAGGGTTTATACCTTTAGGAACCATTTGTCATCCATCTACGCACACCACTACACCCGTCCTGACCCTGGGTCAAGGTCAAGGTAATTTCTACTTGGTTCTACTTGGTTCAGTTACAAGGTTTAAGGTTTGCGTTTAACGTTTAACATATCACTCTGCATTCACTATTATGACATTGATTGCTTTCATATTTAGTTTATACATTTAGGAACTATTGGTCATCCATCTACGCACACCACTACACCCGTTCTGACCCTGGGTCAAGGTCAAGGTCATTTCTACTTGGTTCAGTTACAAGGTTTAAGGTTTGCGTTTAACGTTTAACATATCACTCTGCATTCACTATTATGACATTGATTGCTTTCATATTTAGTTTATACATTTAGGAACTATTGGTCATCCATCTACGCACACCACTACACCCGTTCTGACCCTGGGTCAAGGTCAAGGTCATTTCTACTTGGTTCAGTTACAAGGTTTAAGGTTTGCGTTTAACGTTTAACATATGACTCTGCATTCACTATTATGACATTGATTGCTTTCATATTTAGTTTATACATTTAGGAATTATTGGTCCATCTACGCACCCCACTACACCCGTCCTGACCCTGGGTCAAGGTCAAGTTATATCAGAGTTATTGCCCCTTTTCTGTCAAAAAACTTTTTCGTCACGTTTTCAAATAACTTTTTTTCTAAGGATTAGATTGAAACTTCTGACAAATGTTTATATCAATGTGTGTGATTGGTTCACAAAAGGGGGATAATCCAAATAATTTTATATCAGAGTTATTGCCCCTTTTCTGTCAAAAAATTAAATTTTCAAATAACTTTTTTTCTAAGGATTAGATTGAAACTTCTGACAAATGTTTATATCAATGTGTGTGATTGGTTCACAAAAGGGGGATAATCCAAATAATTTTATATCAGAGTTATTGCCCCTTTTCTGTCAAAAAATTAAATTTTCAAATAACTTTTTTTCTACCCGAAGGATTGGATTGAAACTTCTGACAAATGTTACTTTTTTTTTTATTCGACGTCTGTCTGTCTATTTTTTTTTTTATCCGGCGTCTGTCTGTCTGTCTGTCCGTCACACTTTTTTCCTCACGTTTTCAAATAACTTTTGTTCTACTCAAAGGATTAGATTGAAACTTCTGACAAATGTTTTTATCAATGTGTGTGATTGGTTCACAAAAGGGCGATAATCCAAATAATTTTATATCAGAGTTATTGCCCCTTTTCTGTCAAAAATTTAAATTTTCAAATAACTTTTTTTCTACTCAAAGGATTGGATTGAAACTTCTGACAAATGTTTATATCAATGTGTATGATGGGTTCACAAAAAGGGGGATAATCCAAATATTTTTATATCAGAGTTATTGGCCCTTTTCTGTCAAAAATTTAATCTACTCAAAGGATTGGATTGAAACCTCTGACAAATGTTTATATCAATGTGTATGATGGGTTCACAAAAGGGGGATAATCCAAATATTTTTATATCAGAGTTATTGCCCCTTTTCTGTCAAATATTCAAATTACTTTTTTTCTGCTCAAAGGATTGGATTGAAACTTCTGACAAATGTTTATATCAATGTGTATGATGGGTTCACAAAAGGGGGATAATCCAAATATTTTTTATATCAGAGTAATTGCCCCTTTTCTATCAAAAATTAAAATTTTCTGACAAGGCGCCGGCAGCTGACACACGTGCTCCGGGGAGCACTCCATTCTAGTTGAACTTAGAATTTTTGTCAAAAGTATTGAAAAGGTGTATTATCTTGCAATAGGTGATACTGTTCGACTTTACCTAATACTTTAACTGTTCTGAAGTAGGCCCTGATATACGATGGCCCTGATAGGCGAGCTATATTGTCCTCCGACAACTCTTGTTCTATACTAAAACCATGTTGTTGACCCCTATCTAAACCTGGCACACCTTTCTGAAAGCCAATTGACTTGCACTGCCTTTTACGGACCATCTTTAACTCAATTTCTCTGTCAATTACAATACAAAAGCAACATAAATATAATAAAAATGTGTTAGGAAGTTATTTTATTGGAACCTACTTCCTAATACAACCCTCTTCAACCCCAGCTAGTCCCTTAATGAGTAAATATTTATGACATATACAGGCCACAAATGTGTGCAATAAGCAGACTGTTAAATTTCACTCATCAATGCAGTCACCGGTAAAGGTGTCAAAAAACCTTAATTATGTACCTGGCTGGCCAGTATTGGTATTAAATTGTTTGAAATTTATAAATGCTTGTTTCCTAACAAAAAGTTTATTGAAAACATCAAAAAGCATTTAGAACAGGATTTTGCTGGAAAAAAATCCTAGCAAATTTTACATTTTTCTCCCTAAAAATTGAAGTTTTCAAGCTATTTAGACTTCTCTGTTAGTGTTGCATGGTCCAAATCATGCATAAATATGAAGTTTGTTCATATCTATAAACAATGGACACAGTTTAAACTTAATATATAACGTGTTTCTTATTTTTTTCATCTAAGACCTATATGATGCGCGATATCCCAAATTTGGCCAGACTCAAGCCGCAAAACCTAGGTTTCGGCCGGTATAGGAAAATTGAAATTTCTTTGAAAATAAATGCCTTACTGTCCTAACTTTGGCTTCTTTGCTCTCAATATAGATAACACTTTGAGAATAATGGCAAATATTTTGTCTTATAGGTCAAATTATGCTAAATACATCCACGGGCCCCTTTGATCTACAGCCAAGTAGTGCGTAAACAAAACTTTGTTTGCCTAGAAATGGTTGTACATCTGGCCCAGACTGCATTGGATATTTGACAATAGGTGTAAATTCTTTGTAAATATGTAGAGGATGAACTGGAACTGTTTGATTTGATCATTTTAGGTATGTTGACCTTGTGTGAAAGTGAAAGTAGAGTATGGGTAAACCCATTTTCAGCCTAGCTGGATTGTGGTAAAAAGGACTGTCCCCATCTTCACAGAGCGAGTTCTTTCTTGCATAATACATGACCCCACATTTTCTATTGATTATTTTAAAGGTAAGAAGTATCTCTTTTCAATGATATATGGTGTTCTACATGGGAAACGCTTAGAAAATGTGACAAACGAGGGTTGAAGCTGGTTGATTTACATGTAAACAAAGAAGGAATTTATTTGGTGTATTGTGACCTGTAGAGCACCTATGTAATATAGTCTGGAGTTCCTTCCCCTTATTACTATGTAATAAAATGCAATTATTAGTATGACGGGAACCAGACTACTATGTAATGGTAACCAGAAAACCCGACACCCAGATAACTCGACACCCGGTCAAACCGACACCTTTTTCAGACAACACGACACCTCAAAGAAATCAAAGCGCCAATGGCACTGTAGTGGCGATCGTATGGAAAATCCTGCAAAGTAACAAGCAGTATATCGGTGTAGGGCTTGCGATGACTCTGGCGCGGGTATATTTGAGAATGTATCAACCCTGCATCTTTTGACAGTAGAATAATGTTAGTTTGCCAGAATGTTGTCTTGGTGATTATTTAGTTACGTTCTGAAATTGGTCATGATGTGTTCAAAATTAGGCCATTCCAAAGTTATGAAAAATCTAGTTGGTATTCGATAGACTACCGTTTTAGCTCATTAGAATGGATATTTGTAATCTAAATTGTTCGGGTAATCACATGTTTATCACCAGGTCGTTAGGCCATATTAAGATAAAATATATTTTACACTTGACTAAAATGACTAAATTGTCAAGAAAGGAGAGAAAACAGTATCCATTAGTTTGGTGTTTGTTTCAATGATGTCCGATATTAAACAGGTCTGTTCAATTTAGTCTCTTCACATTGCATGATAGAGGGTTGTCAGAGGCATATAAACACAATGTATTTATATGTCTCTGAGGTTGTTAAACTGCTTCGAATAATGCGAGTGCAAAAACAAACACAAAACATGCTCCAAAAGCACAATTTCACTATTTGCCAAGCTGTTCAATTTATAAAAATATAGGCATATATTATAATGCTCGATCTCCAAACTAAATTAGGCTACACTGTCAGCATTGATTGCTAATTGACTCTAGAAAAATCTACAGTACATCTAGGAATAATTAGAGACAACAAAGGATCTGTTGACACTGCTGGAAGAATAGCATGTGGAAGGAAGACTGCCTACTGGGAACAGGATTACGTCAAGATATTAAAGGATAATTTGTTTTTTGACCAGTGACTGAATGTGATATAATGATTCTATTCCCGTAATCTTGGTTGAAAATGTACAATTCATGTAAGAAAAGGAAATTTTCAAAGATATTGTGAAAAGGAGACAAATTGCATATACATGTAGCTTAACTTCAATCCTTTTCAAATGCCTTTCATTTTATCTAGAGATGAAGAAAAAAGTAATAAAAAGTATGTGTCTGTGTTTGTTTTCAAATTGGAACTATCGTTTACACATATTCTCTCTTTTTACATTGTTCATTCAGATCCCACAACAATCTAACACAGTTCCTGGGTCTTTGAAGGTGCATACAACAACAAGCACAAAGTGCAGAACATTTTTTTTTTAAAAGTGTACTTGCCCGTTTCACAAGTTCTGTGTTGCCATTTAGAGCAGACATCGCACGAAACAACTTGTTGACGTGGTCGCACCTCAAAATCACAATGCACACAATTATCTGCCATGGCAGGATCAACATACACAAACAATATAACACTAACGCACAGTTTTCAAATAACAATAGGTAATAAATTTGCAATTTGAAGTTAATCCAAGCACATTTGTTTATTGATATAACTGATTTAGCGTAGCAAACTAACAGCAATATGTAATCTCTTTCACAATGGTATCCTAGTTCTTTTTGGCGATATATATATACAAGCTTGTTTATTACTCAAAAATCAACATGCAAACTCATTATAAAGATCAATCAGGGATTCCCCTTTAGGTGATGAACAAACAAGCAAACACTGTTTATTAAAGGACACAATTTATTAATGTAAAAAGAACATTTTATATAATTACATTTAAACGAAATAACAAACAACATAATCAATAACTAATTAGACAACCAGTTACACTTAATCTATGTCAATTTCAAAGTCTGAAATAATTGTAATTGTTTATGGTATAACAATACTACGTTTTAAACGGAGTTTGTCCATAAGGTGTTGTACTTTTGTACAGATAAATACATAAAATGCTATTAAATTATGTTCTGTTCTGTTGTAGTAATGTTTGTTCTTTCTTCTTGCATTAGATGCTAAGGCACCATAAACCCTAAAAAATATAATGTATCATCTATGGTATTTCGTACGAAATATTCTAGGCTCGAATTGTTAATTATGGTATTTACAACAACAACATTTGACCTTATCGGACCAACATCGTGTGAAATAATTTGAGAGTCAAAGATCAGGAAATAGAGTTTCAATAACTGTCATGTATACGGTAATGTAAAAGTAAAATAAAGAGAGGTGTCGGGATGACCGAATTTTCACACATAAAATTTATATAGGGTGTCGGGTTGTCGTAATAGTGTTGGTTTGACTGGGTGTCGGTTTATCAAGGTGTCGAGTTGTCTAGCATTCCTATCTAATAGAGAATGCAATCTCGGATGTATCAAGTAAGCCGCCATTGGGACTATTTTCAGATCTAAAAACATGCCGACACCCCAAATTACATCATTGAGGGAGAGGAAATTTCAAATCCACAATCTACAGTACATCTAGGAATAATTAGAGACAACAAAGGATCTGTTGACACTGCTGGAAGAATAGCATGTGGAAGGAAGACTGCCTACTCGCTACTGGGAACAGGATTACGTCAAGATATTAAAGGGCACATCTGGACGACATTCGTAGTATCAAGAATAGTATATGGCTTTGAAACTCTCTACTACACACATGCAGATGTTAATAAGCTTGAAAACTTCCAAACTAAAACTTTAAAACAGATACAACATCTCCCTGACAGAACAGCTACTTCAGCAGCAACTGGACTACTCGGAATCCTACCTATCTATGCTCATATCCACTAAAACACTCTGAATCTACTATATAACATTCTGCAAAAACCTGAGTCTATGGAATTCCGAATTGCTGATGGACAACTTGCAACAAAGAATATACAGGAAAAGAGCTTCTCAAATGTGAGGCGACTACTTGCACAATACAATCTACCTACAGCATATGACCTCATGAATGATCTACCGGATAAGACAACATGAAAAACCCAGCTAAAAAATGCAATGAATTCCTATGTTGAAGACCAGTGGAAATGTGATATCAAACAGAAAAACAGCCTTAAATACCTCAACCCGGAAGCAATCAAAGTTTGCTCAGCCCATAAAATTTACACAACAGTTAGGGGGAATAACATTGACGTACATCACGCTGAGATAAAAGCTAAATTACTCACTGGAACATACATGCTGCAGTCGATTAAAGCGGTCTTCAACCAACACGCTGTTGGTCCAACCTGCAAAATCTGTAAGACAGAACCAGATACCAGGGAACATTTTATCAGTAACTGCATCCATACAAAACTACAGAGATCTTTTTCTCATGATGACATAGAGAGGATTGAGTTGTTATCCAGACAGTTCATCTGGAAAATACGTTGTACAAGGAGTAGAGAATTGGCAGACGGCAACCTGTAAATACCATGTTTTCTGAACTTATACCGTTTTTCCTTTTTATACCGTAACCGTTTTAGCACAAAATATGTGCCACCGGACATTATTAATACTAGGTTATAAGTGTAATATTTGAACACGTGAATTCAATTCGGAAGTGCCTTAAACTATACAAGTGTAATCCCTGGGTGCTCCGCAAACTAAACGGAGGAATCTACTAACGACAGAACAGAACATGGCTGCGGCCATAAAGTTAGCCGTCACGCCAGTGAAACTGGAACAAAACAAATGTTTGCTTTGCAGCTCAACTGTAAAAAGACTGTTCAACCTAAATAACAATAAGTGTCGAGGGATTAATGCATGTGTTAAGTTGGAATAAATGATGAACAGTGAATTCTCGTTAAAAGAGCATATTGAGAAAGGTTATTTGTGTGAGCGTTGCCTTGACTACAGTTTAGAACACGAGAAGAAAGTAGCGGTTTTGTCGGGGAATGTGAAAGCTGTCATAGAAAACAGCAGAAGATCAAAGCGTGGTGTTTTAACTCTAAGGGCGAAGGTGGCTGACTCCTTGGCATTATCTGTGGAGAAATTGAAAAGACTAAAATTGACAGGTATCCTTCTTTCTCCTAGCATGGAAACACCGGTTCTCGAACCTCTTAACATTTATCAGGGCTCATGGGAATATTTATAAATTCATGTCAAAAACCAACAATACTGACGATTAAATTCAACAATTTATGTGTAAGTAAACAAAGCATCGGTTCACATAAAATTTATTAAGTATAATGCGTTTTTGGAAATATATAAACAGTCCTTGAACTAAACGTTCGAGAATAGGTATGGTTCGAGAACAGGGACCTGTATGATACATTCGGCCCTAGCACTCGTTTCGTGACGTATAACAAATCAATTTTTCGAGCGACATTTTTTGTCTGCATAACTCGTCAATGTCATGGAAGCGTTTTTCAAAGTTTAAATTTTACTTCCGGTTACTTTCCTTTATATTTTGGCAATATGAATTTCAGAAACTAGGTCACGAACTGATAGTGTTCATTTGCTATCTAATATTACTATAGTGTTTTTGCATTTTCTATTGTTTCTGCCTTACTGCCGGAATAATATTGAGCTTAGGATGGCAGTTTGGTAATCTGGTATCTCATCTCATCATAACTACTTAGTCTTCTCTCTTGAGTCTTCATCTTTCCCCTGGTAGTGAATCTAGCGACGAGGG
>JASEVX010000175.1:71064-122635 GCA_031761405.1 Serripes groenlandicus
GTCTTTTCTCTCTCTCTCTCTCCTCTCTCTCTCTCTCTCATCTCTCTCTCTCTCTCTCTCTCTCTCTCTCTCTCTCTCTCTCTCTCTCTCTATGTTCTTCTTCTTCTTCTTCTCTTACTGTCCCTCTCACGCACTCTGTCTGTGTGTCTGTCACTCACTCTCTCCCTCTCTCGTTCTTTCTCTCTCTCTCTCTCTCTCTCTCTCTCTCTCTCTCTCTCTCTCTTCTCTCTCTCTCTCTCTCTATCCCCCCCTAATCCTATTCTCTCTCTCTCTACCTCTCTCTCTCTCTCTCTCTCCTCTCTTCTCCTCTCTCTCTCCTCTCTCTCTCTCTCTCTCTCACTCTCTCCTCTCTTCATTCTCCTCTCTCTGTCTCTGTCTCTCTCTGTCTCTCCCTCTCCTCTCCTCTCTATCTCTCTCTCTCTCCTCTTCTCTCTCTCTCTCTCTCATCTCCTATGTATGTCTCTGTCTCAATGTCCCTCAATGATTAAACAATGTTTTATAGAGATATTCCCTATTTTTGCATATATGATTTCAAAGTCGTCTGCTGCATATTTTATGTATATGTGAGGCTAACTTAATTATTGGAAAAAAAATATTTGCCTGCATATCCATCCAAAAAGATACAAATACGATCGATAGTTACTGCTTTATAGAAGATGCTTTAAACCTATATATGACAAATTGGCGAAAAAAAATACAGAACTAGATCAGAAAAGAAAAAGTTAAATTGATCACGTCTGTTTGAAAACGGAAGTTACTTTCCTCAATTACTTACGAAATGTTAAAGATGTTGCACCATTTCTTCTGACTTGGCATGAGTGGGGCCGGGCAGTGTCTGTGTATATTAATATGAAAATAGTCCCTTATAAGTTTCAGCCCTGGATTAACCCTTCTAACAGACATACACTTTTTGATGCCTATGCAGCAGTCGACTTTAGGATTGCATTGTGACAAATGGAGAAATTGCACAAAAGAGCACTTTCCCCTTTATTGGATTCATCTTTTAGTCAAATAATTGTACGTTCGTGTTATGTATAGAGATTTTTCCATAGCTGCTTTCAAAGTCGTCTGCTACAGATATATCCGGCTCAGTCATCCATTCTATCCGATAATTGTTTAAATTCAGACAGATGTCACGTTGAAACTGTCACTAATTGAAGTAAATTGTAATGTCTTGTAATTATAGGAATCAATATATCAGTCAATTCAATGTGCTAGCCGTCTGTGAAACTGGGTAAAAGGGGGCGTAACACAAACATATCCTGCCACATTCTCCTTCGCAGAGTTGTCGTTCCTTAAACTCACCATACATGAATGTAATAAGTGGATGAGTGTAAGAGATATGGATGCCAGTTACTGAGTCACAGGTTGCTTAGCACACACAATATGTCTCACTACACAGTTTTAACAAAAACAATCTCTGTCAGTATTTAAACATACACTATACTTTATGATACGAGTGTTTGATGCTTTGATGCTTTTGACATCAGTGAAAATTGCGACTATGTGCAGTCTAACCAGGGTCTTAACTGTGCCTATATGTGACAAGGACCAAATTGTATATAAATGAGCCGTTCCACGAGAAAACCATCAGTATGGACTCAGTGTTATTTATCGACCGAGATCAGTCCGCGCAGGTTAATTCGGGCCGACACATTCCGTCTCATGGGGATCAAGGTATAGAGAGAGTAATGATTCCTGAAACAGAAAATCCACAGGAGGCGAAACATATCTGTCCAGGTTAGCCTGTGCGGCATGCTTAGGCTGATCAGGGTCGACACTTTACGCACTGTTGGTTTTTTCGTGGAACGGATCAAATACACTAGCTAAAAGTGTAGCCCTTCTAGCCTTGTACATTTATATAATTGCCAAAGGTAAGAGGCACTTAGACTCCATTTCCCTCAATGTGACTCATGTTGTGTGTTAACTGTTTTCCAAATTACAGACGCACGCTTTCTGATGTATCACCGAAAACATTGTGACGAAAGGAGAAATCGCTGATCTTGAGAAATGTCTCCTTATGATACAAGTTTTCAAGTTAGTTCAATAATTGTTCTTTCATTTATAGATATGTTCCATGTGTTTTACTAAATGCTTTCAAAGTCGTCTGCTGCAGATTTGTTGTATATGTATGTAGGAAAGGGTTAAGATAGAGGTGTTAAGCCTCATAGTCAGGGTTAACCCTTTACCTCATACAGACGACATTTGACGCCTCTGCAGCAGACAGCATTTGTAAACATTGTAAAAAAAGTAGAAATTGCTTACAATGAGCAATTTCTCTTACTGTCGCAATTCAACTCCATTTTATTAATATACATTCTTTTATAGAGATTTACTACATTTTTGTGTAGATGTTTTCGAAGTCGTCTGCTGCAGATTTGTTGTATGTCTATTATTCAGCGTCTACTTTGAGAGTTTCTGAAGATTTTAAAACTGAGTAAAATATCTAGAAAGTTGCGAACATTATTATAATAGTTGTACATATAGTGGGTAAAGAATTGCTTTGTTATTCTTCTTTTCCCACAACATTTTCAAGGGTTTCCTGTTGCAGAGGGTCAATATTCGTGTGTATCAGCTACATTTTAAAGAGTAACTGAAAGGGATAGGCGTTTTTATTTGAAAAAAAACAACCCCACCAATATTTCTCATGAAATAGCATAAATTATCTACATGAATCCAAAGAGTATGCATTTTTTTGTTAATAGCGTGCAAGGTCCCTATTCTTATCTTTTTTAAAAATGTAGTTTTGAAATGATTAATATAAGTCAAAATGTGAAACTTTGTGATTTGTTATAGCTGACATCTCAGATGGTGAAACCGAAGAGCATGAGGTTGAGTAGTAGGTGCACAGTGGGGTTTATTATACAAAAGGGGTTATATAACCCTGTTTCGCTCAACTGATCATATGTTAAAGCATTTAAGCGCCTTTCCACATGCAATAATATGCAAAAAAGCATACAAGTGAAATCAGATTTTAACCAATCAAACATAATATGAAACACATTTTATAGAGGGTGACCCAGGGAAATCAGAAAAGCACCATAAGACGAGAAAAACTGTTACACTATTGGCATATACCGTGTAACCACATTATCTTGCATTCAAACAAAGACTTTCAGAGCGGAAGCATTTTTACCGTTTTCACAGTACACCTTATTTTAAACAAATCACAATGCCTTGAACAACACTTGTACATGCTCTCATAAGGAACATTTCAGAAAATGACAGTTAAGACAAGCATTTTATGAGCAGCCCTTTAGCCTTAGTAACATTTCTACCAAATTATCTTGGAATCGGTCCTCAATGAACACAGGATATATATATTTGTCATTGTATCATCTTTCTGATGCTGCAGCAACCAGATTCATTAATTGGCAAGTAAAATAGATGAGCCGTCCCGCAAGATAACCAACATTATGGCCTCTGCGCAATGTATCTAACCAGATCCGGACCGACACATTCCGTCTCAGGGGGCTGAAGGTATAGATTAATGTTTCATGAAACAGAAAATCCACAGGAGACGAAAAGTGTCTATCCGGGTAAGCCTGCGCGGCATGCTTAGGCTGATCCGGGTCGATACATTACAATGTTGGTTTTCTCGCGAGACGGCTCAGACGTCCGTAAAAGGATCGATCCTGTCAGGTTTTGGTTGAAATTTACCCTGTGATCACGGTGACAGATGACGGACACAGTATGATCACTAAAGCTCCCTATGCTCAATGCCAGCTGAAAAGGATACTGATTTCTGAGGTTCCAAGCATAGACTTACAAGCCAAGTCAATTACATTTGAATGGTTCCTTTAGTTTATATTATGGCGAATTGTATTATGATTAGCTTGGTTTACAAGTTAAAAACTATATGAAAGCAATGCAAATAACGCTGACACACTAACATGTGTTCACCAGTCAAATGTATGAACTGAAAATGAACGCTCTAGTATTTTATGTAAACTGATTTCTATTATCATAACATTAATTAGACAAAACATTTTTTCACGATAAGGAATACAGTGCACTTCACTAAAGAATTGATTGCATTTTGTGTTATTATATTTGTACTATTTGGCCACGAGCTATATGTCTAAATAAAGTTTGTGTAATGTTGTGTTATGTCATGTTAAAAGAAATTCGGCTATGTAGTTTAAGAAACAGTTCCTAAAAGCAAAGAAAATCATCTCACGTGAGTCACATAAGCAGAATTCTGTCTTATTAACATTAGCGAGAGTGTTGTTGCAACATATTTCCGTGTAATTTAAGTATATACATGTGTATGTATGTTTTGAACCACATAAATGGAAAAGGGTTTTTAATGAACATGTTAAGAAAATTAATCATCTCAGGTATGCTATATATTTAGCAGAATACATTACTTATAACTGTCGTACTACCGTTGATGAGGTATTCTCTTCGTTAATCAAACAAACAAAATTAATTTACATATATTGTACTTGGCTAACAAGGTAACTACAATAATTGTCTTATGCAAATATGATGAGCATTAATAGAGTATATTTTTTAAAAAATGAGTTTGACATCCATATGTCATTAATGCCTTTTTATGAATTGATTATATCGACTTCATGATTTAATTACTTTTGCACATGAAATTGTTTAATGTTATTATATTTGTTATTTCTTTATTCAGCATATATAGTACATTTGCCTATCAAAATGGCTACATGGGGAAGTAAACATTGTAGTTGTAGCTGCATCAAACAACTCATCTTTAAAAAGTTATTAATCTGCAGTCAAGCTGTAGTAATTTATGTATGAAAAAGAAAAGTGTAACGTGAATAACCTTTGACCCGGTTTATATTATCAATATTGAGTAACAAAAGAAGAGAAATTTTGTGCCGGTACCTTTTTTTATGAATATCGAGGCCTACAAAAGAGCCATTTTACACATTCTAAAATCCTTCTTTCACACTCAAACCCTATGTTGTTGGTACTCAAAAGAATCTTCTTTGTGAGACAATTCTTTTGAGTACCCACAACATAGGGTTTGGTTGCGCTAATAGCGCCTATAAGAGAGATATTGTGGTGAAAAGACACATTTACTCCTTCTTTGTAGTTCCCTGTTATATTAAATGATCATTTGATCTTATAAGTTTGTTTCTTTTCGTTACCAGTTGCTAGATGTAAAGTAGAGAATTTGACGATCTCCCAGAACGTAGTGTACAGGACTTATGGAACAGTAACAATGTTCTGCAGTTTCGAAGATCCTGATCCCCAGCCGGACATCTACTTCATCTTGCATCACAACAACAACTCGAAACCACTGGTCACTGGACCCCCTAATTTCTCGGATGATTCCAACCAAAGATTCGCATACCAGTTGAGAATTGATAACGCAAGTAGGAACGATGCGGGCAGATACACCTGTAACGTTGAAGGAGATCCCTCAGTTGTCTCCACTACCCTGATGGAAGTATCCGGTATAACGACAGATTATTTATGAGTTTGATTTAATTCACTTTCTAAGCGAGCCATGGTATGGTTGGACCGACCGTTAAGGACCGTTACAATATGGGACTATTCATTCAATTGAAGATTTTATAAATAGCATACCAGATTAATTGCTAAAAGAACTAACCCGTTTCCACATACAACACATCTGCAGCAGAAGACTTTGAAAATAACCAGCCAATAAGGTGATTTTTTTTTTCGTAATGAGTCATTGATCCTTTTGCCACATTTTTAAAAAATTTATTCTGAAATTTAGGTTTTACATGATGAGATGTTCCATATTTTTCTGCAGATTATTTCAAAGTCGTCTGCTGCAGATTTGTTGTATGTAGGAAAGGATGGGGTGTCATTATCTATGTTCCCATTCCGAAGCTACGTTTTTATGTCTTATATACATGGGGAGTTTCTTTATCACAAGAAAAAAAATCGATTTGCAAAAGATTTCTTTATCTTTAGTTGACGATAATCCAGCTGTAGGAGAAATTAATTCGAACCTGGAATTAAACCTTCTGAGGAGTCCGAACCCGGATGTTCGATGTTTCACAGCCAAGAAACCATCCATAGAGGCTCTTGGTTGTAAGATGAACATCAAAGTTACTGGTGAGTCTCCTGGTGTACATGTGGGTGACTGAAAGGAGTAATTTCTCCTTTTCACACAATAATTTGTATTCTGTCAATGTTTTTTTCAAGTTGTTAGTCTTGCAGCTGACAACTTTTGTTATCATTTAGAAAGGAAAAGGTTTCAAACTTTTCCCACAAACAGACGTTTACTTATGCCTCTGCATCTGACGACATTTGAAATCATTTCGGCAAAAGGAGAAATTGCTCTTGAATAGTATTTGTTTCCATTTGCCACAATGTTTTCAACTCTTGTCAATACTACTACTTTGATGTATAGATATTAACTCTTTCCCACATACATCGCTTTCTTATGCCTCTGTAGCTGACGACATTTGAAAACATTTTGGCAAAAGGAGAAATTGCTCTTGATGAGCAATTTCTCCATTTGCCACAATGTTTTCAGCTCTTGTCAATAATAATACTTTGCTGTATATATGTTTTCAATATTTTTGCTTAGATGTTATGTAGCGATTTTCCTTTCCCTATAATGTTATGAAATTTGTATCAAAAGTGTATGTTTAAATATCTAGACATCATTTTTCTATAATTCTTTTCAAAGAAGACGACTCTCGTAATTAGACAGGAAAACCCCAAGTCTCTAGAAAGGGAACCTGATTTGGCTCACTGTCTTTACAACATATGAGCCGTTCCACGAGAAAACCATCTCTCTGAGTAAATGTATCGACTCAGGTCAGCCTGTGCAATCCATGCATTCTAATCCGGAACGACACAGTTCGTCTCAGGGGATAGAGGTAACAAGTAATTATTCCTGAAATAGAAAATCTACAGGAGGCGAAAAGTGTCTGTCCACAATGTTAGTTTTCTCGTGTAACGGCTCATATTCAAGATATTTGAATATCAATCGTTTTTGTTAGGGCATTTGTAGGCAGATATTCAGCCCCAATCCTGAAATCTGAAACAATTATACTTTTTCTCTAGAAATCGGGCCAGAAATATGGAAAATCTCGATACACCCTTTCCCACATACAATAAATCTGCAGCAGACTGCTTTGAAATTATCATGTCCACAATTTAAAAAAATTATATAAATGATGGTATGATTATTGAATAGAGTTGAAATTATTGTGGCAAATGGAGAAATTGCAATTTCTCCTTTTGCCAGTATGATTTCTAAAGTCGTCTGCTGCTGCAGAGGCGTCAGAAAGCGTATGTATGTGGAAAAGGGTTAAAATTAATGACAGTATTATTATTTTAAGATAAAAAACATTGTTCCACAATATTTTCAAAAGTCGTCTGCTGCAGATGTATCAAAGTGCCTCTGCAATTGCTAACGGGTAACACAAAATACAAAAACATTAAGTCCTTTAATTAAACTCTTTCCCTGAATTAGAAAACGTTGTACAAAATTTATACTTTCAATTTTCATAATGATTCAATATTTTCCATAGAAATATTTTCAAAGCAGAAGACTAAAAATATATCTGCTGCGAGCATGTCTGTATGAGATAAAGAATTAGCAGGAACTGTCCTTTTTCAGAAACGAATGTTGGTTACCATGCTTTTGTGATAGTGTCCGCTGAGGCTTTGCTGCATTACAAAACGCTAGAGAAGGCCGAAGAAAAAAAAGTGACATTTAACATGGCTAAACCGTTGATAGGTATTGTATTTATAATCTTATATATACATATCTTATACAGTTTTCTTTTTTTCCAAACCTCATAATTGAAATAGATATAGTCATATCCTATTCTTGAGTATTCCATCGAAAAGCAAATATGCAGCAGTTGACTTTGAAAACATCTAGGACAAAGATATGGAATATCGCTACAGATGGAAGTATAATTATTGAATAAAGTTGAAATAATTTCTCCCAAGGATTTCAAAAGATGTCCGCTGAAGATGCATGTTGTGGGGAGTTTACACATTACATTTCTTGATGTGCTATTTTCATGCCATCCCAATCCGATTGCATCTACAGACATAGAAATTGAAAATCCAAACAATGTTTTGTTTTGAGAATATGCCAGCAAGAACATTGTTGAAAAAAATATACGATAGTTGTAAACAGTGTGTAAAAGAAGATATTATCCATTTAGAGAATTTATTCAAAAGTTATTGACTGCTAAATCCATCTGCATCGGGGGAAAAGTAAATTTATCCTTTTCCCTCATTGTTATCAAAATTCATCCGCATGTAAGCCTCTGTAAATGAAAGTTTAATTATTGAAAAAAACTGAAAAATGATTGTGGCAAATGGTGAAATTGCTCATCATGATCAACTTTTCCTTTTCAAATATCATCTGCTGTAGAGCCGTCCCCATGCGTCTGTATATGAGAAAGGATTAAACGTTTACAGTATCAGGAATAAGCTTTCAACTTTCTTTAACAATTCATACGTTCTCCTACAAGGTTTGACGGTGTTATGGAAGGACGATAACGTTACTTTCGTATTGACGGGGGACACCAAACATCTCTCAGACATGAGGTTAAGCTGTTCCCATCCACAAAACACTATCCCGTTAGATGTTACAAAGGAAGATTCGGCGACCAGCGACAAGATAACATTCATATGTGATAGGAATGAAACCATGTCGGATTTAGATGTCCGTGTACATTGGAAAGAGAAGATCCTGTATGACAAGAAAGTGACAGAAGCAGGGCACACGTCAGGTAGAGTCCATTCTTTTTTTCGTTGTCAATTCAATTCGTTGACCGAGTTTTAATTAGAGAAAAAGAAGAAGAAAAAACGCCATACAATACCTCGTTTAGATACTACAAATAGTTTCTCTATATGGTCCCTTATACTGTACTAATAATGACTGTAATGTTAATTCGTGGAATCCCACACAGGACAGTGTAACTATAAATAGCCTCTCTATATGGTATTATATAAAAATAATAATTATTATACTATATGAACCATAAAGAGGCTATTTATAGTAACACGGTCCTGGGTGGGATTCACAACATTTTCTCATACGAAATCATTACGGTTATTATTATTATAGCATATGGACAAAATAGAAAAACTATTTGTAGTCTCTTAACGCTGTTTTGTGTGTTTTTCCCCACGTTTTACTCAAATGAAAACTCGGACACCTGTGGTCAATTTATCCCTATCCCATCAGACGACTTTTGAAAAGCCGCATTATAGTCTGGTCACAAGGCCCGTATGTGTTGGCTGGCTTGGATATATGAGCCGTACCGCGAGAGAACTAACATAATGGACTGTGCGTAATGTATCGACCCAGATAAGCCTGCGCTGTCCACGCAGACTGATCCGGGCCACGACACATTCCGTCGCAGGGGGATAGAGTAATGATTCCTGAAACAGAAAATCCACAGGAGGCAAAAAGTGTATATCCGTGTAAACCTGCGCGGCATGCTTAGACTGATCCGGGTCGATACTTTACGCAGAGATCACAATGTTGGTTCCAGCAGTCAAAGGGTTGACCTCTTTACATGCAGTATTATCTTATATTATCTCGTCAACATAACAATCCATCTAATGTTATTAACCTTTTCCGACCTATAGACGCATCTGCCGCAGACAAAACACTTTGACAAAGGGAGCAATTTCTTATTTTGACACGATGTTTTCATCCCTCTTTCATTGAAAGGGAGTTTCAAAATTCGTGAAATTTTATGTTATCAAAGTCGTCTGATTTAAAAATGTTGTATGTGGGAAAGGGTTTAATAGGGTTTCTACAAGATAATGTATCTTTCTTTTACACAGCATGCTATCTTGTTGAAAAAGACTTGTCAGAAACTTAAATCATTATATTTAAAATGTGTCAAATTTACGTGTTATTATCCTCAATTTGCACGATGTCTTGTCACAACAGAGCAATTTCTCATTTTCTCACAATGTTTTTTAACCTTGTATCACAGTCATACTCCAATTGTTTACAGTTGTAATAATGTTTTCCGTAAGTATTTCCAAACGGTATACCTCTTAAACTATCATATTAGGTAAACATATAATTTTAATTTTGATTCATTTATATTTCAGGCTCTAGAAACTCTCAAGTAGCTGTGATACTTATTGTTGTAAGTGTAATGTCGAAATGGCTTCTGTCCTAGCTAGGAGTCATTAGATAGTTAAGACTAGTTGAAAGTCTCTCTGCCCGAGTTCTCAATCGATTATAAATCCAGTCACAAATATTGTTAATTATAATGTAGTCAATACATTTTCTGATTTATGAAATAAGTAACATAGCTTATACACACTATAATTAAAGTCAGACCAAAATATTTCCATGTGCGTACCAGAATATTGGATCTGACGACATCGCCTAAAAGGTCATCTAAAATTTTAAATAAAGATAGGCATGTTCTCCTTTTTTCTGTCCAATGAACTCGCACAATACAACCAATGCTCAGCCATCACCGCTTCTCTGTCTCGTTAATTTATATGGGTTTTTGATACCTTACTATTTTGAAGGTGACAATTTGATTATCAGATCGAGAGGATCATACAACAAATCTGCATCAGAGAACTTTGAAAACGCTAAGTCAAAAACACTTTGTGGCAAAAGGTGAAATTGTTCTTCATGAGCAATTTCTTCTTTTGCCACGAATTCGTCTGCTGCAGATGCGTCAGAAGGCATCTGTATGTGGAAAAGGGTAAACCAATAATTGCTGAAAAAGTCCTCATTAGCAGTCCTGCAGAAAAAAAAACCTTATATTATTTAAGAGAGTTGATAAAGATCTACTGACGCATCTATGTCATCTTATCTTGAAACATTATGTGACTAAGGACTAAAAACATTGGGACACCAGATCAAATTGCAGGCAGGTCCTGGTTGATCTGCATCTACACTAGTCACACATGCTCTTTGGTTGGTATGCTGGTTTATAGCTCACCTAAGCATAAAGTGCTCATGTTGATCTTTTGTGATGACCTGACGTCCGTCGTCAACTTTTTCTTTAAATGATATCTCCTAAACCTGTTTGGATTTTGAATAAACTTGGCAGGAAAGGATGCTCCTTTGGTCGTCCTCTTTCAAAGTTGTTCAAATAGTTTTGGTCCATTGTATAACTAGGACACGGGAGCCAAAAATATGTTTTATATCTGGAAACTAAAAAAAGCTTCTTGTCCAAAAGTACCGACATGATTTGAAAATAATTTGGCACAAATGTTCCCCGGGTTACTCTTTAGAAAGATTGATCAAATTATTCTGATACGTTTAAACGAAATCATGGCCATCCGGTGGCGGAGCTCTTGTTTCTAAAATGTTTATAGAAAACACTTTAAAAATCTTCTTTGAAATGTGCACCTTGGGTGACCAGATACCAATATTATTCAAATTATTCCAATTCAATTCGTCAGTTGTCGGTGCGCGATTCCTTTGTGTATATTGTAAAAAAAAAAAAAAAAAAAAAAAAAATATTTAGTTCATAAGTAACAACCCGATTTGAAATTGGTATTCTACGGAGCCCCTAAAGTGACATTCAATATATTGTTTTAGTATGCAAATAAAACAGCTAATTTGCATATTAAAAAAAAGTATCGCATTTTTATTTCGTTTTTACGAAATAATAATTCGATACTTTTTTTTAATATGCAAATAAGCCAATTTATTTCGTATTAACGAAATAATCATTTCGTTTAAACGAAATACTTATTTCGTAAAAACGAAATAAAAATTCGATACTTTTTTTTAATATGCAAATTAGCTGTTTTATTTCGTATTTACGAAATAAATATTTCGTTTAAACGAAATAATTATTTCGTTAAAACGAAATAATAATTCGATACTTTTTTTTAATATGCAAATTAGCTGTTTTATTTCGTATTTACGAAATAAATATTTCGTTTAAACGAAATAATTATTTCGTTAAAACGAAATAATAATTCGATACTTTTTTTTAATATGCAAATTAGCTGTTTTATTTCGTTAAAACGAAATAATAATTCGGTACTTTTTTTTAATATGCAAATTAGCAGTTTTATTTCGTATTTACCATGTGTTACCGAGTTTCCACATGGTTGTCTGATGGTTTTGATTGATTGGTGTTTAATGCCGTTTTCAACAATCAACTTTTCAGTCATATCACGGCAGCCAGTTCACCTAATCATATGTTTCCTGATTTTTTCACACCAGTACTCCACACAACATACTTTGCCAGCCCCGGTAGCTCAGTCGGTAGCGATGCGGGCTGTCAATCCAGGGGTTTGTTAGTTCGAATCCCGGCTCGGCCAACTTTCTTACCGACGATTGACAAAAGTCAATGCGACATGCGTCATTCGTCTTCCACCAATGGGCTCAGTCTATGTGGAAAAGCAGCCAGTTGCTTGGGAAGATTGCTGTGTGGAGTACTGGTGTGAGAAAACCAGGTAATGCATGAGTAGGTGAACTGGCCACCGTGATATAACTGAATTTTTTTTAAAAACGGCGTTAAACCCCAATCAATCAACAACATACTTTCCACGCAACTGGCTGCTTTTCCACATCGACTGTTAGCCCATTGGTGAAAGACGAATGACGCTTGTCGCAGTGGTTTTTGTTCAACATCGTAAATAATGTTTGCCGAGCTGGGGTTCGAACTCACAACCCCTAGATTGACAGCCCGCGTCCTTACCGACTGAGCTACCGGTGCTCGGCTGATGGTAGACTCGAGATATTTATTTTAATTTATTAATTTACTTAAATAAACAGCGCAAATTTGTATATTAAAAAGTTTTGAATACTAACTATTATTTCGTAAATAAGAAATAAAACGGCTTATTTGCATATTAAAAAGAAATGTCGAATAGTAAGTATTATTTCGTAAATACGAAATAAAACGGCTAATTTGCATATTAAAAAAAAGTGTCGGTATTAATTATTTCGTTTAAACGAAATAAGTATTTCGTTTAAACGAAATAAGTATTTCGTAAATACGAAATAAAACAGCTAATTTGCATATTAAAAAAAAGTATCGAATTTTTATTTCGTTTTTACGAAATAAGTATTTCGTTTAAACGAAATGATTATTTCGTTAATACGAAATAAATTGGCTTATTTGCATATTAAAAAAAAGTATCGAATTATTATTTCGTAAAAACGAAATAAAAATGCGATACTTTTTTTTAATATGCAAATTAGCTGTTTTATTTGCATACTAAAACAATATATTGAATGTCACTTTAGGGGCTCCGTAGTATTCAAATCATTTTGATCCGTTGAAATATATGGCCTTCGCGGACCGGGGCTTATTTTTGCTATTTTCCTATTTTCACCATAAACATGACGTTTTGACATACGTTTGTGCTTTTCAAAGATACAACAATTAAATATTCGGACCATGTGTACAGTTATGCATTTAGCTTTCATAATATGCATTTGATCATCTTAAACACGATCTTTTGACATACTTCCTTGAGCTTGAGTATAATGATACTCAGGTGGGCGATTTAAGGCCTAGCTTGGTTCTTCTTCTTTTCACCAATTGTTCACCCTGTGTTTTGTTCCTAAAACCTTTAACTATTTCCCACCTACAACACATATACAGCAGATGACTGAACGCATCTAGACAAATAATAAGAAAAATTATCTATGAAGGAATGTATAATTTGTTGAAAGTGTGGCAAAAGGGTTAATTGCTCATGATGAGCAATTTCTTTTTGCCACAATGGTTTCAAAAGTCATCTGTATGCGGGAAAGGGTAAAATAACATCTCCTAAACCACTTGACTAATATCTCAACTTTAGTTGACAGGAATCTGCTTTCAAAATAGTTCAAATAATTCAGCCATATGTTGAACCCTGTTTTCTTCGGCATCATGTAAAAACATTAAAATTATTCTTATCTGAATTTGCCGGTCCAATTTCAAGATAAATACATTCAAGGTTATTGGCCTAAATGCTACTTAGCAAAAGGAATCTGGTGAGTGCTACATGGCTCTCTTGATTATCATTTCAATGTTAACCCATTACTTCACACTGACAACATATGACGCCTGCTGTTGCAGACAACATTTGAAAACATTGCAATAAAGGTGAAATTGCTCAAAACGAGGAAATTCACCTTTAATTGCAATATTATCAACTCGTTGTCAAAAAGTTACTTCCAGTTTTCCAGATTTTTCAACTTGTTCGTCTGTTGATTGTAAAGTAGACAACATTTGAAAAAGTAATGGGTCAAGATAGATTGTGAAATAAAGTTATTTAAATGTTCCGTTTCACAATTTTGGCACAAGTATTTTAATTAATCAATTTATACATTTTTTTAAGGTTCTATTAATATGTTAGGGTGGAAATATCACAGAAGACTGATACTCGCAGTAAGGATTGCTCATGAATCTCCACAGTTAAACACATTTACAGATTCTTGATGTGAATGACATTTGATGCCTTATTTGAATACAAAAAATAATTCTAGGAAAAGGAGAAATTACTTTCAGCTCTGTACAAACTTCAAGATATTACATACAACCCAAAGACTATGTAAAATGTGCCAATCAAACTCTGTAGTATATGGGAAATGAACGATTGTATGTGGAAAAGAGTCAACTATGTATTAATTTCTTTACTTTGTATTGACTTTTGATGCTTTGATGTCGTTATTAAATTATAATGTCTGTGATTATTCTACACATTCTTTTGAACCATGTCAATATATAGTTGGTTTGCCTTGAGAGATACGTAACTCCATCTGTTATAAGACAACATGGTTTTTTTTGGAAAGCGACGATATATCTCATACGTATAAAGGTCAAATGACCCTAAGTACATCCGCGGGCCAGGCTGTAGTCCCTAAAAAAAACATGTTTGCATAGAAATGAGTGTATACCATCACCAGAATGCATTGAATAAATGACATTGAGTTTAAATGCATTGTGAATGTGTATAGGATGCACTTGAAATGATTGACTTGATCACTTTTAGTAAAAGTCAAACATATTTATCATGAATATTGATTACATTGATATGATTATGTTTCCATTTAAGTACTAAAGGGCATTTTTATCTTGGCATTATAAACAACTTTGTAAGCTTGACCAGAGTGGTGGAGCTGATCTTATCTTGTTATATATATTCATACGTATCTTCGCTAGATCTGTCTAACTCAACTGTTCCAATACAGACTTGGGCCTTCTTTTTAATTATTGACAGATACCATAAATGATATAACATCCTATGCGTGTCAAGTTATATTAAAGCCTTTCCCACATACAACAGATCTGCAGCAGATGACTTTGAAAACGACGAAGTAAAAATATGGAAAGTCTCTGTAAATGAAAGAATTATGATTGAATAGAGTTGATTCATTATGGAAAAAGTTAAAAAAATTCTGTGATACATTATACCTTTACTTTATGAACTGTGATACGTTTGGATCAGCAATGATATATTTACAAAGTTTTTTCTCTAAAATCTTTCTGACAAAGAATCAAAATCAAAACTTCTACAATGTACTTAACCCTTTCCCACATACAAAAACTCTGCAGCAGACAACTTTGAAAACATAAAGGTAAATAACTCATTATTAGCAATTCATCCTTTTGCCACAATGTTTACAATAGTCATCTGCTGAAGATCCGTCTTTCTAACATTTTTGTTTTTTTAGAATTGTACTTCAATTAGAATGTCATTGTATAACATGTTTACTATATAATCAGTGATGTTGTTCTTCTTCGAAATATGTTTGTCAATACAATAAGCTATATCATATGTTATATTCAATATCAGGTTTAGAGGATTTCAAGGATTTACAATTTGTATCCAAGGATCAGTTTTTGTAAATTTCTAAAGAATCTGTGATAACTGCATTTTCTAAGACCTTCATTTACTTTTGCCCAAAATGTGTCTAAATAATGACAATGAATGAAGAAGTTATCAAAATCTTCTACTTCATGGCAAGATTTGCATAATGGATTTTGTATGATATTCCATTTAAGTAGGTTCTCATTTATGGCAAGTATTCGATGCAACGTCTTGTATTTATTTAAACTCTATAATGGGATTATCTATTAAGATATTGTTTATGAAATGATAAAATTCTCTTCATTGGATTTTTTTGCCAAACAATTGTTCCCAATACAAATGTGCATGTGTATATATATGGAAACTTGTTTTTCAAAAGATAATTATAAATGTCCTTATTCAGTATGTGTGTATACTACGTGACTTTGACGTCACAAATGCTACGGTGCACAGAAATATTTTTCTGTTTCGAAGTAAAAACAAAGGGTTACTTTTTTATTTCTTCTTCATTTTTAATGAAACATGGCGCAGTCTACGCCGCTTACAAAGCCCTATCTCCGGGTTTTCAACGGAGTTTGATAAGTGTTTTAGTTTCTCCAAACACTTCGATAAACCTTTTCTCAAAATTTATCAATATCGCCGACAGTCGGAGCATTACCCAAACTGGATTTTGAGAACAGGTTCGTCGAAGTGTTTGAAAAAAACTAGACCACCAATCAAGCTCCTGTAAACAGACGGAGATAGGACATTGTAATCGGCGTAGACTGCGCGAAGAAATAACAAAGTTACTATTGTTTTTACATTTTTATCAAGACCAATTTTTGCTGTCTGACCATGCAGTCAAAAGTTACGTGGTATACACACACTGCTTATTGGTCATATCATTTAGTTCTTTTTGATGAATTGGAATTGTTAATGTAGTTTTGATAGAATCATTAGATTTTAGCTGTTTATTCATTTTGTTAGGATATAATTTGTTAATGTATAGAATTCAGTGCTGTCCAAATTTGTTTGTGTTTGAAATATAACGTCTGCTTTGATTTCTCCATTATTTAATAGGATGTCATTCGTAAATATAATATTTGATTCAATCTATAAGGTATAATTTAGACATTTCCCCATATAACTTGTTTTTGGATCTCTTCTTCACATTCATAAGCATTAGCATTTGCTACTATACCAGAACTCATGTGATCGATTTAGGGCCATCTTGTTTTAATGAATTAACCCTTTCCCGCTCCTGCAGCAGATGACTTTTGAAAACATTATGACAAATGGAGAAGTTGCTCATAATTTTCAATAACTTCACTTTCACTTACAGATATTTTACAAAAGTTGTCTGCTGCAGATTTGTTTTATATGGGAAACGGTAAAATTAACCAACCCTACTTACATTCCTACCAAATAGTTCTTATAACTTTGAACTGAAAAATCATTTACATTGGATTACGTTTAAGGGTCCAATTAATATCATCTTTTAGTTCAAGCCTTAGTGTTCAACAAATTAGGTGTTCTTATATATAGGTACTGTTCAATTTCTGAAAATACTGTTTTGTATTTGATCCAGGTCAAACAAAACAGTCATTCGAAGGTGGTCATTGGTCATCAACATGACCTTTATTACTCCTTAGTGGTTATTCATATTACTACATGTATGTTGTGGCAGCAAATAAAATCTTCCACTTACCAAATATTTATTTCACATGGAATTAAAGATCAGTGTCAAACCCCTTTCCCACTTTCAGACATACTGTGAGGAATTTGAAGCAGACAATATCGTGAAAACAAAATGCGCAATTTCTCCTTTTGCCACAATTTCAACTCAATACAATAGTTCTTTTGAAAACATTGTGACAAAACAGGGACACTGAATTACAATATTAAATATAGTGTACTATAGTGTCCCTGGACAAAAGGATAAATTAGTCATGATGGCAATTTTATAACTAATTAATAATTAAACTGTCACTAATGGAGATATTTCACATTTTTGCCAATTTGTTCAAAGTCCTCTGTAAATGGTTAACCCTTTCCCTTATATAGGCGCTTTCTGACGCCTCTGCATCAGACAGCTTTTTGAAAACATAGTGACAAAAGAAGAAATTGCACAAAACGTGCAATTTCTCCTTTTGCCACAATGTTTTCCACTTTATGTCATAGGTTATCCATTCAATTATGGAGATTTTTTAATTTTTGACAAAATATGTCTAAAGTCGTCTGTTGCAGAATTGCCGTATGAGGGAAATGGTTAATAACATGATGGAGCAACTAGTACATGTATGATAACATGTATGTTGTATAAATTTGCTTCAATAAAATATTTATACTTTTATTACCAATTTCATGTTTTTCTCTTTTCCCCAAAGACAGTTAGAGCTAACATGTACAATTTACACTCAAGAGCTTTTAATGCGATTCGGCTAGAATTAATTGATTGGTGTTTAATATCACAGCGTCTGGCTAGAAATTAGCATTGTACAAGATACCATACCAATACAGATTGTGACAAGTTTGGTACGGTTTAACAAATTTAGTCAAAAGTATCACATATCTAGAGTCATCAATGAGGAAAACAAACTAGGTCCAAATTAACATTGTGACTAAGTCTGGATAAGGATTGCTCAAATAAAAGAGAAAATCCATCACAATTTCACGAATAAACCCTTTCCCTCATATAGACGCTTTCTGACGCCTCTGCAGCAGACTCTTTTTGAAAACATAGTGACAAAAGACGAAATTGCTCAAAACAAGCAATTTCTCCTTTTGCCACTTCGTTTTCCACTTTTAGTCATAGGTTATCCATTCAATTATAAAGGTTTTCTATTTTTTGACAACATATGTTCAAAGTAGTCTGCTGCAGAATTGTCGTATGAGGGAAAGGGTTAATTAAGGGGCAAGAAATCAGGGGTATGTGGTAATACAACTTTTCCAAGATATTGTCTCCACATTTGGTAAAGATTGGATACGGAGCAGACAACGTATAGAGATGCAGCCCACCTGCTGTAGGTGTTCTCTGGATTACAATCACTTTAATTATTCTTTCTTATTCAGATATTTTCATGTAATTAAAGATCAAATGCTACTAGTTCAGTTTATACTTATTTATCTTACATAAATTGCAAAACAAGCTTTGAGCTCTTATGAATATAAATCACACCCGAAGTTGTAGACATAACAAGTACTCCTGCAGTTTGTGTGGAAATATCCCAAAGGCAGAACCCGCTCATCACAGGGATTCAAACCTGGGTCCTTTGGTACTCAAAGTCAACATACTACCACAAAGACCAAATGCTTAGCTTTTACCAGGGACATAGACATCTTAACACGTCCCTGACTTTTACAGGCCATATTCATCATGTACACTATGTACTAGCATCTGACAGGTGCACATAATTTCAAGATACTGTTGGATACATCAGGGATAATATATTACATAGTGATATAGTGTCCCTGGATACATGGAAGTATGGATGCGATAACTCTCTCTGAAAAGATCACTTGGTTCTGTAACATGCTTCTGTATACTATATCGCTATATATATATACTAGGCCATTTTCCCAGAAAGGACCAGTATTTGAACTCTAGTTGAGTTGGAGATACTTTAAAGCATCTCAGAAATGTCCAGCACTCAGGCACGGATTTCGAAACCCTGACATCTGGATTGAAAGTCCAGCATTTTAACCGCACACACATTTCCAATTGGATGAGTTCAGTAATACATGTAGCATAACAGAGAATTGGTAAAAAGGACAAGTCAAGCAGAATAGCTTTAATTGAAATACTTAATTAAACAGTGGGTAATCAGATACAAACTGTATAGTGGTTGGTATACACACTCCTCTTTTCAAGTTAATTATGACTTCATACAAAATGGTTGTTACTATGACTTGCAACATGATGTCATTAACCCTTTCCCACATACAACAAATCTGCTCGTTTTGAGCAATTTCTTCTTTTGCCACAATCTTTTCAAAAGTCGTCTGCTGCAGAGGCGTCAGAAAGCGACTGTATATGGGAAATGGTTAAATCCTTTTTGCATGAAGTCCAAGTGTGAGCATTAAAAAATAATACAATCTAAATAGCATTCAAGTTATCAGTAAATAAGCCCTTTTCCTCTTTTATTTGTAAAGGTATTAATCAATTTGTCAATAGATGTTTTCAATTTTTTTTTTAAAGTTGCCTGCTGCAGATTTGTCCCATGTGGGAATGGATGAATGCAGACGAGCTATAATTTTAGTTTAAATAATGTTTTTTCTAATTTGCAAGTTTACCTGGTGAATAACAAGTACTTTAGTTTCAACATTACTTTCACTTTCATTTTAATGAAAAGCAGTTCACAACCAAAGACTTGTTTGAGGAATCGAATAAAAAAGAAAGCTTAACCCTTTCCCACATACTAACTGACGCCTCTGCAGTAAACAAAACATGAAGCAGACGACTTTTGAAAACATTGTTGAAAAATGGAGAAATTGCAATTTCTCTATTTGCAACAATACTTTCAACTTTATCCAATAATTACACTTTCATTAAAGAGATATTCCAAACTTTGGTATGTATGTTTTCAAAGTTATCTACTGCAGACTTGTTGAATGTTGGAAAGGTTTAACTGTACCCAATATGATACTTTTAAGATACTTCTAGATCAAAGGAAAACTAAGTAACATCTATTAGGCTACATCTATGAGGCTACATCTATTAGGCTCTATTAGGCTGATGTGAGTTGAAAACATTATTGGTAAAGGGGATATTTTACAAGTTGAGCGATTTTTCCACAACGTTTACAAGTGTTGTCTAAATAAGTTTAAAAGTGTCGTCTGTATCAGGTAAAGTGTTAATACTGAAAGGTGAAAAAGTTGTTACGTCATCTTAACCCTTTCCCACATACAGAAATTTGCTGACGCCTATTGAGCAGACAAGTTGATGCAGACGCCGTTTTCAACTATTTTAGGTCATATCACAGTGGCCAGTTCACCTACAAATGTATTTCCTGTTCGCCAGTTATCCGCAGCTGGCTGTTTACCTACACTTGGACTGTTGGCCCATTGCTGGAAGACGAACGGCGCTCGTCACATCGGATTTCCTGGACACAGCTCAAATGCACGATGTAGATACAACAGTATACTATTCACATGATTAAGAAAGTATGAACTACCACTTTCTTACAAATACCACATCTGCATTTTGATGGCTTCATGCAAAAGTGTTGTAACTTTATCTTACGAAATGTTGTTATAAATATTTTGCATTAAGTTAACAATTTGTAACTTGTTTCCCTCAGGTACTAAATATCAACTTATGTATATGACAAAACCCACAACAAAACAAAACAAAATCTAAGTGAAAAAAGCACTCACCTTTAAATAGCACTTTGCATCTATATCCATAGAGCAATGAAAAACATACAAAAACTATGCAATATATTTACATTAACCCTTTCCCACATACAACACATTTGCAGCAGA
Organism: Serripes groenlandicus; assembly: GCA_031761405.1. Taxonomy (NCBI): domain Eukaryota; kingdom Metazoa; phylum Mollusca; class Bivalvia; order Cardiida; family Cardiidae; genus Serripes; species Serripes groenlandicus. The sequence continues at coordinate 92,266 of JASEVX010000175.1, forward strand.
TGACTTTGAAAACATTTGGCAAAAATTTGAAAAATCTCTGTAAAAAATAGCATAATAATTGAATAAAGTTGAAAACACTTTGGCAAAAGGAGAAATTGCTCATTTTAAGTAATTTCTCTTTTTGTCACAGTGTTTTCAAAAGTCGTCTGATGCAGAGGCGTTAGAAAGCGTATGTATGAGGGAACGGGTTTAACGGATAGTTTAACACCTAACCTGCGGACTTTGAGTAATTATCTATTCCATATGTCATATCAATCAAACTTGTTTTACGCAGCCATCTCTAGAAGAGGGAAGAAACTTGACCGTTGAAGACAGGTGGCTGTTAAATACAAGTCAAATATCTTGACCATCCCACATACGACAAAACTGTAGCAGATGACTTTGAAAACATGGAAACAAAAACATTAAAAATCTCCATAAAAGAGCATTATTGTTAAATAAAGTTGAAACACTTTTGGCCAAAGGCGAAATTGCTCATCATGAGCAATTTCAGCTTTGGCCACAATGTTTTCAAAAGTCGCCTGCTGCTATTGCGTCAAAATGCGTATGCCGGTGAGAAAGGGTTAATTGAAAGATCAACTATCGAAATGCTGTCCCAATTAAACTGGGTCATAACATTCATTCATTTGTTCCAATACATAATTTCAAGCATTTGAGGAAGCTACTTGGTTATAAAGCATACAATATTGCTGTAACTTTCCCAAAGCTAACATAAGATGAGTAAACAATAGAATGATCACATGATTTTTCTGAAGAAAAAAAAAAAAGGTCTGTAAATTTCCTAAAACAGAACATATCCAGAACCTTGAACTAATTGTCACATACGATTCACAAACTAAGCGAAGAAAGCCTTTGCAATATAGCATAGACCAGCAGATTGGCAATAGGTGATAATATTCTACACCAAGAATGCTTAAAAAGGGCGTAGTAGTTTTAAGATTACGTCCCAACAATAATCACAACAAAGCAGAGAAACACAAAGCTTGAACACTCAGGCTGTATTTAAGCTGAAACAAACATATTAACAACATTATACATTAAAGGTTAACATTTGACCGCATTTGACATTTCAGGAGATGTGTCCTTTGATATTCTTGAAGGGCAAAAGTGCTTTATCTCCTTCTTTTTTTCATATATAGAGTTATGGGATAAGGAGAAATTGCTCTTTTCTCATTTTACCACAGGTTTTTTAAAGTCCTCTGCTGCTAAGGAGCCAAATGTTGTCTGTATCAGGTAATTGAAACACAATAGTTCATTGATACAGTTCATGGTCGTCCTAACCATTTCCTACTTGCAGACGCATGTTGAGGCATTTGCACAGATGGCTTTTGAAAACATTGTGGCAACAGGAGAATTTGCTCACAATGAGCCAATTATCCATTTGCCATTGATTTCAATTTACTCCAATAAATATACACTCAATGATAGAGATTTTCCATATATTTTATCAGATGTTTTCAAAGTCACCTCGCTGTAGGTTTGGGAAAGGGTTAAGTTTTGATATATTCCTTCCTACTAAAAACACCACAAAATTATAACCTTACATGGGCAAACCTCCTTCTTATAACTTAACTAACTCTTTGATAAATACATATTTTTTGGCAACGCTACAATGTAACAAACAACGATTTTAGCAGGAAATAAGTATGAAAGTTCCAACAAATCTGTTAACTTTTAACATGACAGAAACGAATTGTTCATAGATTAGTCAAGAAAATAGATAAGTCTGTACTTCAGTGCAGTACAATCTTGATAAACGATTATCTATTCTCAATGAAACAATTTCAAATACAACCAAAATACTTTTGATCTACTCTTTGACATTTTCCTCAACATCATAAAAATCTTCTCCGTTAACTTCTTCTTTGACCTTGACCTCTTGCGAATCCTCCTCTTTGACCTTGACCTCTATGACTCGTCCTTTTTTACTTTGACCTCATCAGCAGCATCTTCAAAATCATCTGTGTCACTATCATCTTCATCTTCTACAGTTTCATTTGGGTTTTTTACACTCATCATCGTTCTCTACCGTTCCATTTGGATTTTTACTCTCATCTTCATTTTCTACGGTTCCAATTGTTTCGTTTTCCTAACAAAATAAGAGTGGTTTCTAACGAATACATAATTAATGACCTTAAATGTGACAACACAGTTTATGAAGAAGTGAGTCTAAAGTGTCTCCTTGCTTTACAAGCAGACACAAAAACTTTTTACCACATGCAATAATCTGCTGCAGACGACTTTAAAGAGATCAAGTAAAAATAAGTGGAAACTCTCTATTAATAAAAGAACAATTATCGAATAAATTTGAAAAGATTGTGGCATAAGAAAATATTGCTCATTATGAGCAATTTCTCCTTTTTGCCACAATGTTTTCAAAAGTTGTCTGCTACAGAGGTGTCAAAAAGTGTCTTTATGTGGGAGAAGGTTAAACTGTTACTCAATACTACCACAAAGTGTTACCACAGTACATATGCATTGAGCTCCTAGACAATCATCCTTAGGATATTTAGGAAATGTACATTTAAAGATCTCTCTGTACTCTTTCTTATCAAAGTGGAAAGTTTCCGAAGTGTCTCGGAACATACTGTGACTTATCAGCTAGCAGTGCAGTGTCAGATCAAACATCGCAGTTGTTTCTGCTTTTCCCACAACGTCTTCAACTCTTATTTCAAAAGTTGTACTTTCAATGATCTAGATGTTTGCAGATAAGCCTCTTATTTACATGCGACTTCATCTGAATGAAATTAATGAAATGTGAAAGTATGCCATTGACCCATTTCCAACATGTGATATATCTGCAACAGATGATGACTGAAAATTGTGTAAATGAAAATTAAAAAATTCAGTACATATAAAAGTTGAATTATTGAATAAAGTCTAAAGCATTGAAGCAAAAGGGGAAATTGCTTTATTATGAGCAATTTCTCCTTTTGCCGTAATGTTGTTGTTTTTTAAATTGCTGTTTGCTGCAGATGTGCCAAAATTCATAAACATGGCGACAAAGGTTAAAATGGCGTGTTAATAATCGCACGGTCTATTATAGGATATAGTTGCATTTGGTTGAATGCTCCTTCATTAAGCATAGACACATCTGCCTGAAGTTGTATAATACCCACCTGTTCTAAGTGCCCTATGTCCCGTACTTCTTCATCTTTGTTGTTACCTTCTTGGTGGGTTTTATCATCGGCCACATCTGAAACAAGTATAACCTTGAACATAAACCCTTATAACACAAAGCAAGTGAAAATGTTAAAATTGTATCACTTCGAGATGAGATATATTCCATATCCACTCAAAACAAACACATTTTCTTTTTATTATATGCTAATTGCTGACGAAAGAATGGTGTCTTCGTACCTGTTCACACACAGGGCCTTGCTCCTCTACAAATAGATATGACCTACTCTATGCATAGATGTTAACAAGGGTGGACACAGTTTTCTGGGTCTCCTCGCTTCAACTCATTTTATTCAAAGTATTCGAACAATTATATGAGTTTTGGTTACCAATCAACATGGCTTGAAGGAATCTGATAGAGGGTCACTCATGGAACATTTCACTTTAGTCATATAAGGCAAAATAGCACCGCGCTTTGGCAGCCATGTTTTTCGACCAATCAACATGGCTTGTAGGAATCTGATAGAGGGTCTCCCAAGGAACATTTCTGACAAATCATTTGAAAATTGGCCAAACACTTTCCGAGGAGAAGATTTTTTAAGTGTTCACTTTAGCCATATAAGGCAAAATAGCCCCGCCCTCTGGCGACCATGTTTTTCGACCAATCAACATTGCTTGAAGGAATCTGACAGAGGGTCACCCTATGAACATTTCTACAAAATTATTTGAAAAATCGGCCTGACACCTTTGGAGGAGAAGATTTTTTAAGTTTTCACTATTGCAATGGAAACCAGAATTTTGCAAGAATCCCAAGTGGTTAGGGAGGAGAATTGTCGTTTTAAGCAAAACATTTACGCACACACGCACGCCGGACAATTCGCCATGACATAAGCTCGACTGGCTAGTGGAACTAAAAAATTCTCATTAGAGCAATTTCTTCTTTTTGCCACAATGTTTTCAAAGTTGTCTGCTGCAGAGGTGTCAGAAAGCATCTGTATGTGGGAGAAGGTTAAATTGTCACTAAATACTACCACAAAGTGTTTCCACAGTACATATCGTGGGCTTCATGCAAAACGGTTGTTACTACACCTGTCTGTACTCTTTCTTATAAAAGTGTGGAAAGTTTCTGAATTTCTCGGAACATACTTTGACTAATCAGCTAGCAAGCAGTGCAGTGTCAGATCAAAATACGCAGTTGTCTCTGCTTTTCCCACAATGACTTCAACTCTTATTTCAAAACTTGTACTTTGCAGATACGCCTCTTGTTTACATGAGATTTCATCTGAATGAACTTAATGAAATGTGAAAGTATGCCATTGACCAATTTCCAACATGTGATATATCTGCAACAGAAGATGGCGGTAAATTGTGTAAATAAAAATAAGAAAAGTCAATACATATGAAAGTTGAATTATTAAATAAAGTCTAAAGCATAAAAGCAAAAGGAGAACATGCTTTATTATGAGCCATTTCTCCTTTTGCCATAATGTTTTAAAATGCTGTCTGCTGCAAATGTGAAAAAAACCCGCATAAACATGGCGACACGTGTTAAAATGGCGTTTGTTTTATTCGCAAGGTCTATTTTCTTCTGAAACAAGTAGAAACTTAAACATTAACCCTTATAACACAAAGCAAGATAACATCTTATGCACTAGTAGCAGAAAGTATTTGAAACATTATTGGAAAATGAGAAATTGCTATTTTTAAGCATTTTTCTCTTTTTTTCAAGAACTATGTTTTTAAATCTTTATCATCTTCTGAGATATATTTTCGTATATATTTTTCAAATAAGACAACTTAAAATATCATATAAAGTATCAAATTTGATTTTGCGTCAATTCATTGTAATTTTCGAACGAGATAAAAGCGACTTTTCCAAAGATATATATAACCCTTTGGGGTATATATCACAATATTTCAGAGCTCAAGATAAGGGGCATTTCATTTTCTAAAATCCTTATTGGACATGGAAACCCTATGTTGTGGGTAACCACAACATAGGATTTGTTTGAATAATAAGATAAATATTGTGGGGAGAAGACCTGTTCACTCCCTCTTATCTAGTCCTCTTCAAGAGGGTTCGATGGAATATATGTGTCACCTGCTAAGTACATATAAAGAGACCGTGTGACGGACAAATAAATGACGGGGATGTGATTCATTACAGTAACTGTTGCAAAAGCAAGAAATTCAAAAATGTTAAACATGAATACAGGGTTCTAAATGAATCATTGCTCGTCTGAATAGACAAATCCATTCCAGGAATTAGTTCTTGTTAAACAATATATTAGAATGATCATATGTTTGAGCCATCGTGTGTCTACTGTATATACTTTATTCAATTGCAAGGATTGATTGCCGTTTCTTCAACCAAAACTCAGACATCACGACGGCCAGGCCACACATATATGTGTATCCTTGCTTTGTCACATTAATCTTTATAAGCAAACTGGCTGCTTTTCCACATCAGCAGTAAGCCCATTGGTGGAAGATGAATGACCATTGTGGCATTGACTTTTGTCAAATGTCAGAAAGAATGTTGGCCAAGCACCGGTTCAAACTCACAACCCCTTGATTCACAATTGTATGGAAAACAAGTGTCTGTACTGCAAAAATTAAGTCTAAACCTAAAATAAAGAAGATCGGAGGTGAATGCCCTGAAAGTATTAATAAAATAAACTGGATTAAGTTGAACTAAGACACAGTTAAGGCATTTCACATTTATCCACAAGAAAGCGAAAAACTACATTACATCAAGGTGCAATGGATACATTGAAATAGGTAGCAACATATTTAACTGTTTACCTGCTACAGACATCTCATTTACAACTTCTGAAAACAGTGTGAAAAAAGATGAAATTGCATAAAAATGAGAAATTTCTCCTTGAACCCACAATATCTAGTCTTATCAGAAAAATACACTCCAGATTTTATCGGTATTGCACTACATGTATTTTCTTTAGATGTTTTCGAAGCAGATCTAAAAATATAATAGATGAACAATCAAAGTGACTCATGAAGCAGCATAAAAAAAGCAAGGGATATAAGCAATAAGCACCAGTGATACAACACAGAAAGCACAAAGGAATACATGTATAACATTTTAACACCATGCACTGTACTGAGAGCACAACCGATGCTTATGTTACAAATCAAAATTGCAAAATACCATGCATATTCACCGATATATTAATATATGCATATTAACTTCATCCGACAAATCTGCAACAGACGACTGAAAACATCTTAAAAAATCAATACGGACAAACCTGATGATCGTATTTCAATGGGTAGTTGCAAAATAACGTATCATGTCCGAGTTTGGTTCCTGTCTCAATATTCTAATGAGGGATCCGAGTGGTTGGCTTTGGGGATTAAACACCGGACTCGATCCCTGCTTGTGGTCGGTATGGTGGAGTGAACTTGTTTGCCTGGAAGACTTTTAAAAATGGTAGTAATGGCTTCCCACCTTGGCGCTCAGGGTTGCGAGGTTAGCATTTTAACTGACTGACTGGGGTCGAGATTAATGGACCAGTAGAACTAGTAACTTACCCAGGAAACGCTGTGATATAACTGGAAAAGAAATGTTGAAAGTGGCGTAAAACACCGATCAATTGTTTGCCAGGGAACATAAGAACGCGTTCTGTGAAAGTGGTGTCACTGAAAACTCTTAATAAAACCGATTATCTAAGGCGAGAGAAACTTTATCAATTAAATCCAACGGTATTAAATGACTGAGAAAAAAAGTACAACAACAGAAGCTGAAAACCGGCAACGAAGACAATGCTGTTATTCATAGCCCGGAAATACTGTATCGAATGTCTCGGCGGTGTAGTTGTACGAGCATCCGTCTTGTAATAAGGGGACAATGGTGCTTTACCAAAAACCTTTGAAAATAGGCCTATGGGTCATTGACTTCGCGCAAAGGGTTGATGTATTACATTGGGACTGACACATCGTGATATGACAGAAATGTAGTTTGAAGCGGTGCTACATCAATCAAACGAACACACCAATAGTTAAATTGTAACTAGTCCATCAACTACTTAACCATCTCCCACGCAGTAGACGCATTTTGACTAATTTTCAGTAGACGACCTTCGAATACATTTTGGCAAAAAGAGAAATTGTTTTCAATTGTATTCAACAATTTAAAGTTTATGTTTAGAATTGTATACCAGTTAGCCAATATGTGTTGTATGTTCTTCTGCTGCACGTGTGTACTAGATGGTTTGTTTAACGCCGTTTACAACATTAGTTAAAGTATATCACGGCGACAGTTCACTTATTCGTGATCCCGGAGTAAACAAGTACTAGGCTAAGAAATGTGCCTTGCCCAAAAGCACTCCACCATGGCTACAGCTCCGCGACTGGGGATCGAGCCCGGAACGCCCGGTTCCAAAACCCCGATACTAACCACTCGACCGGCGGAAACCTGTGTACAAAAAGCAGTAGGGTGTGTGGAAGCTTAAACGCTGTAAGATTGGTAATTCGACTAGCGACTTCCTAACAACTGTGCTGTAAGATAAATATCGAGTTGGTTTGATAATACCAAAACCTTAAAAACGGTTGTAATGCATTGCGTTGCTGGCGCTCAGGGATGTGGGGTGGCATTCAGACGAATGCTGTATTCGTATCGGCTTAAACCGACAGGTCTGGTAATTTACCCATAATACTATTGAAAGAGTCGTAAACACCATTCAATTAAAAACTGAATATATTCGTGATGTGGCATTTCTAACGTTGTCAACATGTAACTAATTTACAAAAGTAAGGACGTTCATTGATGTCACATTTATAAGAGCGCTTCAACCTACCGTAAAGTAATTATTACATATGAATAGTAAAGTTTAACATAATTGAGCCGTTCCAAGAGAAAACCAAGATTGTGACATTTGCGTAAAGTATCTTGTCGGATCCGCCTAAGCATGCCGTGAAGGCTAATACTGGCAGACAAGTTTCGTCTCCTGCGGATTTTCTGTTTCAGGAATCATTACTCTATCCCCCTGAGACGGAATGTTTCGGCCCGGATCAGCCTTCGCAGGCTGATCTGGATCGATATATTACGCAGAGTCCATAATGTTGGTTTTCTCAAGGAACGACTCATATGATATGTGAATACGGCCCCTGATTACAAAAATTCCTTTAAACCTTTTAAGACATCCAAATTGGTGTTGTGTTTTCAACAGTTTCTCGAAACCTGCTAAGACTTGGTATCGAACAGAGTAGAACCTGATCAGACTTGGTATCGAACAGTGTAGAACCTGATCAGATTTGGTATCGAACAGTGTAGAACCTGATCAGACTTGGTATCGAACAGTGTAGAACCTGATCAGATTTGGTATCGAACAGTGTAGAACCTGATCAGATTTGGTATCGAACAGTGTAGAACCTGATCAGACTTGGAGGATACGCAGGCTGATGTGGTTCTACATTGGCCGTTAATGCCTGAAGGTTGGTTTTGGCAGTTCGCCACTCAATTTATTATTGAAATGTCCCAGTTTATGCTGACAAGAAAGTGTAGTTGTCAGACCTTTGAAATCTCTAGGACAAAATCACTAAATTGCAAAAAGGCGTTTATCCTTTGCAAGGAACAAAGCATGTGAAGCAAACACATTTATAATTATTGAATAAAGTTTAAAACAGTCTGACAAAAGGAGAAGTTGCTCTTTATGAGCAATATCTTTTTTTGTCACGCCGTTTTCCAATGTCGTCTGCAGCAGTGATAGTATATGTGGGAAAAGGGTTAACTGTTCATTTCAAACAATCAAAAAACGGTCTTATAGATAAACATGTGGGCACATGAATTTCAATTGTGATAATTGAGCCGTCCCGCGAGAAAACCAACATTATGGCCTCTGCGTAATGTATCGACCCAGATCAGTCCGCGCAGACTGATCCGGGCCGACACATTCCGTCTCAGGGGGATAGAGGTATACAGTAATGATTCCTGAAACAGGAAATCCACAGGAGGCGAAAAACGTCTGTCCGGGTCAGCCTGCGAGGCATGCTTAGGCTGATCCGGGTCGATACTAGTACTAGTACGCATAGTCCACAATATTGCTTTTATAGCGGGACGGCTCAATTGTCTACGTTTAAGTACAGCGAATAAGAAGAAAACTATTTTGCTTATTGTCAGAACATTACATGCATTATGAAGATGTGTGTTCCACCTGCATGGATTGTATTTGTGTTTTAAACATAGGAATGTATGTATGTGTATACTACCGGACTGGTTTTAATGTAAATTTATTGACATGTCATGTTTATCGATTTCCTCAATAGCTTTCTCTATCATGAGATTTCCAAATAATAATTTGAAATGCCATGATTGTTTTGTTGTTTTTCTACAAAAGGTTATGATATGGTATCTAGGGAAAGGTCTTTCTATGCGTAAAATGTTAGGTGAACTGGTTTATTGATGAAACTGAAATACCGTTAGGTGATTGATTGATTGGGGTTTAACGCCGTTTTTAACAATTTCTCAGTTATATCACGGCGGCCAGTTCACCTACTCATGCATTTCCTGGTTTTCTCATATCAGTACTCCACACAACAATCATCCCAAGCAACTGGCTGCTTTTCCACATAGACTTAGCCCATTGGTGATAGACGAATGACGCATGTCGCATTGACTTTTGTCAATCGTCGGAAAGAAAGTTGGCCGAGCCGGGATTCGAACTCACAACCCCTGGATTGACAGCCCGCGTCGCTACCGACTGAGCTACCGGGGCTCGGCCGTTAGGTGAACTGGTTTATTGATGAAACTGAAATACCGTTAGTTGAAAACTCTGATTAATCAGCGAGATAAGGGGGAATGATAGTGGTGATTTTGCTTCATTATATACTTTGTACGAGTTTTACGCGGTTTTCAACATCATTTCAGTTATATTACGTTGACAGTTCACTTATTCATGCTCCCTGGTAATACAAACCCGTACTAGCCAAGGAAACGCCCTTGCCGAAGGGCACCCCACCATGATTGGTTAGGATTTAACGCCGTTTTCAACAACTGTTCAGTTATATCACGGCGGCCAGTCCAGCTACACATATATTTTCTCACACCAGTACTTCACATAACAATCTTTCCAAGCAACTGGCTGCTTTTTGACATAGCCGGTTACCCCATTGGTGGATGAAGCTTGTCGCATTGACTTTTCATCAAGAGTCGAAAAGAATGTTGACCGAGTTGTATCCCCTGGATTAACAGCCCGCTCCCAACCATGACTGCCGCTATTTGAGATCGAACCCAGGACGTCAGGTTTTAAATCCCCGACGCTAACCACTTGGCCACGGCGGATTCCTTATGGCTACACTAACTAATGCTTCAAGCCTCGACTATTGACCTGTCCATTGTGCAGAGAATATTTTATTATAATGGCGTACATACATTTTCAGATATCCGCCGTGGCAAAGTGGTTAGCGTTGGGGATTTGGAACGGGGTGTTCCTGGTTCGATGACCGCTTGCGTCGGTCATGCTAGTGGAGTGCTAGAATAAGTTAAATAATGTTGAAAATGTCGTCAAACACATATACATCAAACATACATTTGCATTCGATTTGTGAATTTTTAAAATGAAAACACAGTTTCTGATAGACAATAAATAGTTGGTGAAAACGCACATATGTTGCTATAGTGTTCGTCATCAGGGTCACTGGTTTTTTTTAAGTTTCAATAATGAAAGTTAAAAAACTCTTGGGATTCCAAATATTAAAAGAAAAAAAAAACCACATGTTGGTTTACTAAAATACTGGTTGGTTTACACAGGGATCATGAATAAGTTAAATAATGTTGAAAATAGTGTCAAACACATATACATCAAGCATACATTTGCATTCGATTTGTGAATTCTTTAAATGAAAACACAGTTTATGACAGACAATAAAGAGTTGGTGAAAACGCACATATGTTGTTATAGTGTTCGTCATCAGGGTCGAGTATAATAAACATTCGAAAATTCCGCATGAATCAAAATCTATATGTCGTACGATTGTATAAATTAGTGTATCGAAATGTACTCGTGCTTCTCTTCCCATTGAGTTAGTATCCAGTCGGCATTTCACGCCTCATCATTTTTACTGTTTTTTTTTTAAGTTTCAATAATGAAAGTGAAAAACCCTTGCGATTCCAAATATTGAAAGAAAACAAACACGTGTTGGTTTACCAAAATACTTATCTATATAGGCCATACGCTCGTTGAAATATGGAAAGCCGGCGCGCCATGCGAATTGCAAATTGCGAAATGCACTATGCGTTTTGCGAAATGCTGGCGCGCCGTGTGAATTGCTTAATTTCGGTTCGGGTGGGTTCAAATTAAAGTTATATTTGTGAACAATGAAATAAGCGCAACACTTCTAGCTTCATCAAAAGACGCAATACTGGAGTTGATATACACAGACAGTGAAGGTTAATGTGAAACAGTGCGGTAACACAGACTCGACCGAGTCTTCAATGTATGCATATGAATTAACCCTTTCCCACATACAACTTTGCAGCATAAGACCCAGACATGTCTCATTTTATAATCGTCCGCATTGGAACATTCCAGAAAAAAGGATTGCACACCACTTGATCTAAAATGACGCAATGAAGTTATCGCGAAAGAGTATTACCCCGTTCCCTCATATAGACGCTTCCTGACGCCTCTGCAGCAGACGGCTTTTTGAAAACAGTAGAGCAATTTCTCCTTTTGCCACAATATTTTTCACTTTTAGTCATAGGTTATCCATTCGTTTATAGAGATTTTCTATTTATTGACAAAATATGTTCAAAGTCGTCTGCTGCAGAAATGTAGTGTAGTTATCATATTCTCCCGTAACCGGTGCTACAAACTGCAGGTCACTACATTCGACAATCAAAGCGCTGATAGCACTAATGAGCGAAGCACCTTCATTGAGTTGACGCTGTAACTGTGAAAACCAGCATGACAATAAGTACAAGACGAATTTTGATGCTAAGCATCAAAGACGCTGCGCATGATTTTAAAGCATGACTTAAAGGGAAGCAGATGCAGTTCAATTCATTTAAATAACTTGTGCAAACGGACAAGATGTAACTATTTTGAACATGAAGGCCAAATGTACCTTTATCTTAAACAAGAAGGCCAAGATGTTCCTTTATTGCTCACCTGGATACCATAGTCTATAATAAAATGTTATCAAGAGCAAAAGGGGTCCATTTTGACGTAGGGATTATACACTTTATATGCTACGATCTATGTGATATTCAGCATGTAAAGTTTAGTCATGAAATGACAAGTTAAGTCTTCAAACCATTTGGTTTACCGTTTGCTTAACATTGACTGCAACAATAAAGTGTCATACAAGCTGAAGTTTCTTAATTTTAAATCTGATCTAACTAGATCAATTAGATAACCAAAAAACATAGATACTGAAATATTAACAGATATTTAAAACTATTAAGTGTTAATGCCTCTAGTTATAAGTTAAGTGTGACACAAGCTTTGGAAGGAGAGAGGGAAGTCTATTCTCATTCCAGTTGAGCAGAAGTATGATAACAAAAAACGAGAGTATATAAATAAAAGATACAAATAATTCTAACACGTTTAAAGATATTTAATATCAATATTAAACATTTATGAAATTAAAAGAAAAAGTTCTCATGTATAATCAACATATAGCAAGAATACAATGGTCTGAATGAACAACTGTATGGGGAGGAACGTTTTAAGTTTAGTTATACAACAAAAATAAATAGGAAAAAACATCACCCGATTTTTTTTTCTGAGCTCGTCAGAGCAGTAAACCAAACAATTTAAAAAGCGTAGCCTAGTGAACCAAGTCATAAAAAAAGCTTAGCTTAGTTAGTTGGGGAACAGTTATTAAAAACAATTTAAATTTGTCTAAAGTTTTGTAACAACGGTAAAAGATGTACATATTTTGTATCTTGTTATTTCTTAAATCAGTTAATACAATTTATTCAATCATAAAGGCTCTTTTTTCAAACATATTACAGAGTTTTTCTTTACAATAATATGTGTTGGTTGCTCCCTTTTCGATTACGTCACCCCATGGTACAAAATTAAAACCTATCCCATACTGACGCCGCGCTTCCACGCGGCGTCAATAAGACCTGTCTTAGGTTCAACACATAAGAAACAAATGAATTATGTGTTACAAAAAAAAAATCCTTTAACACTTTCCCTCATACGGCAATTCTGTAGCAGACGACTTTGAACATATTTTTTACAAAAAATGGAAAATCTCTATATTTGAATGGAAAACATAAGACTAAAAGTTGAAAACAGAGTGTCAAAAGGAGAAACTGAACGTGTTGTGCAATTTCTCCTTTTGTCACTATGTTTTCAAAAAGCCGTCTGCTGTAGATGCGTCAGAAAGCGTCTTTATGAGGGAAAGGGTTAAACTTTCCATGACTAATTTGTGTGTGCAATGCTGATCCTGATCGGAATACGCAGATGCGCTAATTGACCTTAAAGAATAATTTGAGTATCTGTCCATTCGCAGTAAATAATGCAATAACACTACCTTGGTATTATCATGGATAAGTGTATTGTTGTTGAAACAATTTGACTGTATACATGAATGTATGGACTTACCCTTATTGTTGAAAGTGCTACTTTTGATACAAAAAAAGGTTATGCAAAATATTATATTATCCTTGTGTATGTTTATCCAAAAGACATTAATTAAACCTTAATTCAAAACACAGAGGAAAGGAATAAAGGAAGAGACCATTTATTCATGCCCTGTATTACCGCTCTCTGAACTTATTGAGCGAGAATCAGTTATATAATCGAGATAGTAACAGGAGACCTCATAACCGTTTATGATATCTGATAGTTTTACAACTTACTTACCCTTTTTCTCTAAACCTAAATTAGAGGCCGGCGAATTGGAACATATTACGGGAATAATAAGTTTAACTGAATAAAGCGGGAAGCGTTGGCACAATGATTTTCAAAAGTGTTCTGCTTTATTTCCCCTAATACAGGGACAGTGTTATACACTGTCCCTTGTTATACACTGTCCCTATACACTGTCCCTGCCTAATAACATGAACGCAGATAAGTGGCGGAAAATGGTATAAGAATAGCTGTAGAAAAGTGTGTGATATCTAGAATATTGAATTAATGTTCATGCTACAGGTTTGAGACATTGTGTAAAATGGAGGAATAAGTCATTTTGAGTAATTGTTACATTTCCTAGAAAAGTTTTCAAAATTCACCCTCTTCATTTGTGTCGTATTCTATCATGTAAAGGGTGAACACTGACAGTTCATTAATGAAAACGTTCGAAGCCTACCATTTCCAAGTGTTCCTCTGGGTTTATCAGTGTTCTGTGTATATACATTATGATATTATAAAACGTTGTTTAAAGTGACAGGGTGACTAGTCTACAGTGTGATAATATTGAATGAAATACAAAAGTATTTGACATTGTACATATTGATAACAATCTAGTCCACAGTGGAATTACTTTTTGAACTCATTCATGAAGAAGTCGGACTCGGGCAAAAAGGCGTGTCGAAAGTAGTGCGATGCGAATGAAAGCCAATCAAATGAAGTAATCTCAAATCATTCCGCGCTTGAGTGTGGTTGCAGCTTTAAGTTGGATTTTCGCGACCCTTCGCTCAAAAATCGATAAAGTGTACGCTTCTAAAACGTGCGTGAGTAACAGTTTACAGGAATAATGGAAAATGTGTGGATCGTATTGTCGGTATTGACTATAATTATCGGTAAGTAACATTAACAATAATTGTTTTAATTCTAGGAGTACAACATAGGTGAGGTATTTGACTCACAAACTACCTAATCTATTATTTTATATTTTGACTGTTTTATGCAATTATTAAACGTCGAAATATGGGGAGTATCCTATATACCGTCAAACTTTTCTAAGCGGTAACCCCTCCGATAAGCTGCCAACTTGAAGATTAAGCGAAACAACAATTTCTACTGTACTTGACTTGTATTAATCTGCCACCATTGTTCAGCAGCCAAATGTTTGCTCTCCCCACTGGTGGCTGCTTAAGACACATTTGACTTTATTACTAAACATGAGATCATACTGTTCAAATACAAGGACATCTTTAGATTAAGACCGTTAACCCACTGTCTATATGTAAACATATTCCAAACGGTAGTTTCGGAAAATATACAACTGCTAGAAGTGTAGCCCTTCTTGTCGTGGACTTTTATATAATTGCCAAAAGTGAGAGGCAATACAACTTCATTTCCCTAAATGCAGCTCATGTTTTACTCTTGTCCACATACCTACTTTCTGACGCCTCTACAAGAGATGACTATTGAAAAAATTGTGACAAAAGGAGAAAATTATCATCAAGCGTCAGAGAGTGTATATACGAAGATAAACCCTTTTACTGCTGAGCCTATTGTGTAAAGCGTTTTCCATGAGTTTAGAGCCAGAGGCCAGCCGGCACATCCGTGCTGTCTGATAAGGCCCTACACTGTTGGCTCCTTGATTTTCCTAGAATTGGCCATGGACTCTTCCAAATGCTAAAGCTGTGAATACATATAAATAAAATCAACATTGAAAGGGTTTACGGTAACTTTAATTGATCATTTACTTTGAAAACATTTGAAGAAAAAAATGGTTTGACTGGAATTCTTTTCATACTAACTCGAAACATTGTGAGAAAATGAGAATATTGCGTGTTTTGGGTAATTTCCTCTTTTTCCCACAATGTTTTCTTAAATTGTGTGTTTCTGGAAAAGGCTTATTAAGAATGCTATGTCTGCATTCCGCTTTTCTGATATAAATAAAGAGACTCAGAGACAGAAACATTAAACCTTCCCCACATATGGCTTATATATATGCAGCAGACGACTTTGAAAACTAAAATTTCTCGTAAATTGTATAACACGTGCTCACTCATGATAAACATTCTAAATAGGTATTGCTCTACCGAAGTTTATTGAAACAATCTATGACTTTAAATTGAGAACAATGCGGAGACGTAACCATTTTGAGGATTGATGAAGTTTAATGCCACTTTCAATAGTATTTAATTTATACTGCGGCGGTCATTTCACCTCAACATTTGATTCCTGGCTAAATGCAATGCGCCAGTACTTTGAACACAAAATGCAAAACTTGCTCCCTTCCACGTACATATAGACCCTTTTTACGCATATTTGGAAGACGAATGACTTTTGTCAATCATCGAAAAGAAAATTTAGCTTAACTTGGATTTGAGCTCGAGACATCCCTCGTCATTATTGAGGTTTGGTTTCACATGAAGACGTTTAATTTTGTGCGAAATCAGCTACACTCCTAGTTTTTGTCCAATAGGTCGTATCATGAGCAATTTCCCCTTTTACCTCCGTGTTTTCACTTCAATTCAATGTGTACATTTTCGTCTGCTGCAAATGTGTTTTATTGGGTAGGGTTAAGTCCCATGTCTTTTATGTGTACTTGTTACAGACAAGTTATAGCATTTTTACCGCAGATGAACGGAAAATAATTGTAAGTAAAGGAGTAAATTGAATTACCGAACAAATTAGCATTTATGTTAATATCAAATATGTTTCAAAAATTAATTTCTAGCTATTGTTAGAGATTCGTCTTCAGATATAACACAACTGATACACTAATAATCCAGGTGTGCTTGGCCCGTTTCCAATATATAGATGCATTATGATGCTTTTGCAGCAGACTACTATTGAAACATTGTGGCAAAACGTGATATTGTAAGGTTTTATATAGTTTATTAACCCCTTTCCACACGCAGCATTTTGACAAAAGGAGAACTTTTCTCATGGCTCCGTTGACACATTGTTTACAACTCTATTTAATCATTATTATTCATACAAGCGTCTACCAATGTGAATACTTATATAGGCTATTGCGGGATTATAGAAATAAATATACATTGGAGTAAACCATATGGGGCTACAGTAATAGTTTTCTTCTCAAAAGATTCATCTAAGACTAAATAACCTATAGACGTACAGTAAAGGTACTCGTGATATTGTGTCTACTAGTTCACGGTACGCAGATGTATATTAAGACATTAAGTCGCGAGACACGGCTCATTAAATTGAAATTTTCTATATTTTTCCAATGTCGTTTGCTGCATATTTGTTGTATATGGGAATATACTTAAACTCTCAGTTGAGCTGTATCTAGCGAGATAAGGTCTTATTGACTCTCATAAACAGGATCATATAAATTAACATTTGCTGGAAACTAATGGGGCTACACTTATAGTTTTATCAGAAGTTGCATCTAGGACTGAATTACCTGACAGACAATGAAGGTTATGGTGAGACAATGCCTAACTTATGCTAAGTGTTCACTTTACACAGATGTATTAACATTCTTATTCAACAAACATTTGCATTCGATTTGTGATTTTTTTTTAATGAAAACACAGATTATGACAGACAATACAAATAAATCTGGTGAAAACGCGCATAGTGTTTATCAACAGGGTCGAGTATAAATAACATTCGATAATTGGATTGCATTATCTTCAGCATGAACAGGAACGTAGATAATATATATGTTGTACGATTGTATAAATTAGTGCACAGAGACTTGCTCCTCTAAAAATAGATCCTCTAAAAATAGATATGACCTACTATGCATAGATATTAACATCTAATAATATCTATGCATAGTAGGTCAAATCTTATCTATACGCAATTACGCTAAGGATTCCCAACACAAGCACTTGGGATCAAAACAGTAATGTTGGTTTACCAAAATCGTTATCTAAACGCTTGTGTCGTTGAGCATGTCGATTAACATCTTAGAATTTACATCTGTTAAACATTTCCCACTTCCAACAAATCTGCAGCAGACGAGTTCAAAACTATTGGAAAATCAAAGTACAAAGTACTGAAGGTAGAATTGCGATCGTTTAAGAAGAGATACAGAAGTGCATATATGAATATTTATTTTACCGGTTACCTTCAGGCAAAGTTTCAAGTGTGTAACCCTTTCCAGTGCTGAGATTTTGCCTCAACCTGAAACTTTAACCAAAATGTTGACGAACAGACAGACGGAGAGACAGACATCGCCAATCTATAGACCGGAATTGCTAGAGCAATCCGGCCAAAAATAAAAATAAATCATCAATTTTAGCAGTAAAATCCTGCCAAGAAGTAATGAATTGAGAAAAAAATGTGCTGAGAGGTCCATAATTTCAAACTTGCTAAGATTTGGTCTGTGCAATGAATGTACAAATTGAAAAATGTATTGTTGACATGTATTTTCTACACCATCATTGTAATGTTGTTTATCATAAATAAAATTATTCCTTTTTTTAAATAAACTTTTAATCAAAATGTGTGTCTCAGTTTTGTCTTCTTCAGCAGTTTGACAGAAACAAAGCCTAAATCTGAAATTGTGTCAATGTGTTATTTGTCAACTCTGTCCCATAAGTTTTGCTTGTGATTTGAACTCTCATAAAAAAAAGCACGCAAAGGGACAACTTTCCCAACTTTGATTAAATATGTTTTCAATTAAATTGTAAACAATCTTTTTCTTGTTTTTTGAAAGTTTTGTCATTATTATTTAAGACGGACATTATATACTAGAATAGCCAACTGACTATCATTTGAAAAAGTGTTTCTTATTTAAACCTTTCCCACTTGCATACGTAATTGCAGCCGACGACTTTTGAAAACATTGATGCAGAAGAAGAAATTGCTCATAACAAGCTTTCTCCTTTTGCAACAATGTTTTCAACTATATTCAATGATTACACTTCCAATAAATGTGATTTTCTGTATCTTTGCTCAGATTTTTTTTAATTCGTCTGCTGCAGAGTTTTTATATTGTGGGGTGGGTTGTGATTTGTTAAAGGGCAAGCAGGATTGGGAATTGAGTGTTGCACTTATCCTAATGAAACACTCGCCTGCCTGTGCATGTTTTAGCTTAACTTAACTTGTTAATGTTCTTTCCATCATCAACTTAGTCATCTGTTAGTAATCAACTCTATGAACGAAATAATCGCGTCAAAATCTTGAATCGCGTCAAAATCATAACGAACAAACTGTCAAAATCTAATTTTGAACTGTGTAATACAAATTTAGAATAAAAGGATGAATCAGTTATGTTGTAACAACCAATATCCGCGGGTCATTTACCTGATTTTGGCCGAAAGAAATGATCGATTTCTTGCAAGATTTATTCGTTATTCGTTCTGCCTATTATAATCAAAGTATTCTAAACGCTTTATAAACAAGTGATTTAAAGCGCTCAAATCATTTGATGAAATTTGTTTGTTTAGACGCGGATCTTGTCGAAAGCACCTATCCAAAAAGCAACAGTCATCGTTAATCGTTGTCGAAGGAATAGATGGACTGAGAGAAAGAGAAAGAAAAGGCTTAGCAATGCATACTATCTTTATGAATAAGGACATGAACGAATATGTATGGACTAGCGCCTAGAATTTCGTACTAGCCGATCCTTCATTCCACTCGCTTATGCTAGCGGGCGAGTGGATGTTTACATCTCTGCCGAGAGGGAAAAAAGGGTAACAATTTACAAAGGGTAATTGCGCGGTGCAGTGCTATATTGGCGTAGTGATATCTAAATAATTGTGTACACTTTTAATATGATATTTACACTTACAAGACTTGTTATTTTCTATTATAAGCTTGAATAATCGGATTTTTTTTCGTTACTCTATGTTTGCTTTTGTGAGCATTCGTAAATTAGTCAAACCAAAAATTGCACTTAATTGTTGGTGGTGAAGGGCATATACATCACGTGACTTCAAACTCACTATGAATATGGCAGCCTCTGCGCATGCGCAAGTCTACCAAAAAACACACCTATAAATGACAGGAGAATATTTAAATAGAGTTGAAAACATCATAGCAAACGGGGCATAGCTCATCATGAGCAATTTCTCCTTTTACCACACTGTTTTCAATTTTAGTCTGCTTTAGATTCTTCAAAAGATTCCTTTTTTTAAAAAGGTTAACTAAACACCATACATTTTTGTTTTGTCAGATATTGTTTTAATCTTTAACTGAACCGGGTACATTTCATACAAACATCTCTCATTCAATTCATTGTTTTCCTGACGACATTTGATGCCTTTTGCGGTATGGGTGTCTTAATTTCTGTTTGGGTGGTGTCATTTAAAGTTATATTTGTGAACAAAGCAATAGGGGCTACACTTCTAGATTCATCAAAAGACGCAATACTGGAGTTCATATAGTCGGACAGTGAAGGTTGATGTGAAACAGTGCGGTAACACAGGCTCGCCCGAGTCTTCAATGTACGCAGATGCATTAACCCTTTCCCATATACAACTTTCCAGCATACATAAGTCATGTAAAACATACCTATTTTAAAATGACAGTTTAAACATTGATTAAGTTGTTTAAAACGTTGCGACAGGGAAAAAAAGGTTGATATGAGCAATTTTCCGCCTTTGTCACATTGTTTTTGGATAATTTTCTACTGCAGAGGCGTCAGAAAGCGTTTGTATGTGGGTTAACACCTTAATTCTAATCCTGAATTTCTGAGAGACACGGCTCATATCTATTGGGAGGCAAAACTTAACCCTTTTCCACAATTACAGACACTTTATGACGCCTCTGCAGCAGGCGACTTTGGAAAACATTGCGTCAAAAGGAGAACTTGTTCAGATTTAAGCAATTTCCCCTTTTGCAACCATGTTTTCGACTTCATTCACTAACTGTTCTTTCAGTTATAGTGAGTTTGCATTTTGTTTGACAAGACGTTTCCAGAGCAGTGTGCTGCAGATTTGTTGTACGTGGGTGGGTTAAATCAAAGCGCTGAAAGCGCTGATGGTATAGGGGGCATATGTAAATTGAAAACATATGGCATAGATCATATGGACAAACATTGTTGAAACAATGAAACAATGACCTTTAAACAAACCAAACCAAAAATGTTTGAAGCAACACATATTGCCTGCCAATAACATATACCTCATTTGTCAAAGTTTTACCCTTTTCTTGTATAAACAAAATATCGAAGGACAAAAGATTGACCAAAAAAACCCGAGCAGCTACCCTTAATTAAAATATTTCTAGTTCAGAAATCACTAAAGATCCACAATGTATATTGTAATCATGCTGATAAATGAAAGACGATCGAAAGCATGATAGAGTTATGTTTCTTTTGCACTGCACAATTGCAGCTCTGAGTTTCCTATACACCAAGTCTTAAATTGATATATTGGACATATATTGAGACAATAACCGAAGAAATGAAAAAAATGAGTTTACACCTAAAAAACAGATTAGATTTGACGAAGTACAAATCTTGGGGAAGCACTCATTAACGAAAAAGGGAATTTCACGGAACGCATGTGTTGCATATAATAAGGGAGAACATTGAAATACAAAAATATACACACTCCAAACGCAGCATGCTTAATTTATGGTAATGGTGCACTGCAAATCTGTAGGTCATAAGTTACATACAAACCAAGTTTGAAATTGATACAATGAAAGTTAATTGAGACAATCGCTGAACTAAATAAGGAAAAATGGAGATAACTGAAAAAACAGACCAGAGTTATGTACCTAGTACTTTGCCGTTCTCCTGATCACACGGGTATAATTGTGACCACTTTGAAATAAATCTGCCATACAGAAACAACGTGTTAACCAATACATGCAATCCATGACGGACGGACGAATGCACATTCAGGCAGACAGCCGGCCGGACGCCGGATTATACCTCCAAGCTTTACAGACGGAGACAACTCAAGTATTGATTACAGAAGACTGGTTCGATGCGTCAAAACACGTCAGCTTAGATTATGGTATTTGTAAAGTATTTGCAATTTAATTGTATCTCCGAAACGGGACCGGACCGTCAAGGTTAATTTTCAAAAACCTATTTAGACTACATTTCTAGTTTATTTGTCAACAGATACATCTAGGACTATATTACACGTTGATGAACGTTGAGTCTTAAATTAACGCAAATGCATATACATTATAATTTTAGTCCCAAAATCGCTAGAAGCTTCTCAATAATAAAATAAATAATGACCTTGCGGTTATAACTCGGATGTGTTGACAAATTCGGCCAAATTTCTTTCCGACGTTTGACAAAAGTCAATGCGACATGCGTCATTCGTCTTTCACCAATGGCTAAGTCTATGTGGAAACGCAGCCAGTTGCTTGGGAAGATTGTTGTGAGGAGTACTGGTTTGAGAAAACCAGGAAATACATTTGTAGGTGAACTGGCCGCCGTGATATGACTGAAGAAATGTTAAAAACGGCGTTAAATCCCAATCAATCAATGTTGAAATTAACTTATCTATAATTTGTAGATTTAATTTCTATTTCCTAGTAGGGTCTACATACAGCGACACATGAGAATATTCAACACAAAACGCGACCTGTTTTACCAACAATTCCCCAGTAGCGGTGAGAACGTTTGTAACATTATTTCATGGCATGTATACACAGTAGACCTCTCTCTTTGGACGAATTATGTTGTAACAAGTTTGTTTACAGTATTCCTTAACCTTGACCACATAGACTAAATATACAGCAAACAACATTGAACTAAGGCATAACTATTGACCTGAATTAATAAAAGTATGATTTTGAATAGTGATGAAAACATTGTGGAAAAAGACAAACTTGTTGATTATCATTCATCTGTTAAGGTTAGTCAAATGTGTCTAAAAGGGGCAAAGGTTAAAATAATAACTGTAGACAAATGTTTTCGTTATATAGGTTATAGAAACAAATTGATTCATGTTTCAAAGCATTGTTTGAAAAGGAGGAATTGCGCATTGTCAGCAATTGCTCCGTTTGCAAATATACTTTCAACATTTGTTTGTAACTAAGTAGCTATAACGGGAACGGTTCAACCCTTTCCCGCTTACAGTCGCTTTTTGACGCATGTGCAACAGACGGCTGCAGAATTGTTTATCATGACCCATTTCCTCTTTTTCCACAAAGGTTTCAACTATATATTTTTCCCCTTGATGTAAGGCAAAATTGCTCGTAATCATTCATCTCTAGCATGTTATTCAAAGTGTGTCCGGAAGGGAGAAAGAGGGAAAGAACGTCCATAGTAAAACGTTTAAATATGAAAAGAATTAATTTGAAACGTGTTTGAAAGCATTGTGTGAAAAGGAGGAATTGCTCATTGTCAGCAATAGCTCCATTTTCAACAATATTTTTTAAATATTCGAACTGTTATAGTATCACGGAAAGGGTTCCGTTTCCATGGGAAGGATGTAACCATTTTCCGCCTACAGACGCCTACAGACGCATGTGCAGCAGACGACAATCGAAAACATTGTGACAAAAGGGGAAATTGCTTTTCGTAGGCAATTTCTACTTTTGCCACAATGGTTTCAACTCCTTTCAATAATTGTATTTACAGTGCTTTGCACATTTCTCTATAAGTCGACTGTTGTAAACTAATCGGGTCACAGAACGGTCGACGTTACCTCACACTACTGACATTGAGGTCAACCATAGTTCAGAGTGAGTTTCATTCATAGAAACTATTTTGTCTCATAAATTTATGCAAGCGGAGGGTTTTGTGATTCGGTCGAACCAATGAAATCGTTGAAAAGGCAGATTATAACCAATCAAAACTCGATTTTGGTGTAGGTATACACATGTGGACTGCGGTTGCAGCTTTAATCCGACTTTTCGAAAGCAGCTTCGCTATGAGATAGTGGCGAAACGCCCCTATCCCAAAAACTAACTTCACCAGCCTCTAATATAGCTCTTACTGCGAATACATTTCTTTCTTCTTTGTCTGTTTTCAACTAGTAATAAAGTTACAACGATTTCGTGGTTTGATTAGAATATAGAAAACAGAATACAGAATAGTTTATTAGACTTTAGCATAACATAGCTAATCATCATACAAATAATATTATCATGTGTGATTAATAACAAAAATGAAAAATAATGCAGACACTATCATTTACGGTCCCACGTAATAACGCACTTACGCACACGATAGCAAGGATAGGGCCATACTATTTGAAGCGCGTCCCAACTATGGCGAACAAAGGTTTTATTGGCGTTTCGGATTTGCATCAATTTAAAGTGGAACTAGTGACAAAACTAAATTAGGGATTTTTATAATGAGCAGGTTTTTCAATTTGCCACAATGTTATCAACTATATCAAATCATAACACTTTTCGTCTTGTTTAGATGTTTTGAAGGTCGTCTGCTGCAAATTTGTTGTATGTGGGAAATAGTTAAGACCAAAAATGGTCAGACATGACTCAATGTTATACTCAAACACATTGAAACATTCAAGAAAAAAGAGTAGCACAACTTGATCTGAAATTACGCAATGATGTCAACTGCTTGCGGACGTGCAAAAACACTTAGACGGAAGGAGGGGCAGTAGTCTATAAAACGCAGGTTAAATCGATCGAGTACGCTTCTTAACATTGTGGGAGTAACCGTGTAATCGAATCGATTTTTTTTTCATCACTCAGCACAAAGGCGGACAGAAAAGACTGGTGAGAGAGACTGTACGTTTCATCCGAGTCTTCACTGTTCGCAGGTTCATTATTCCCTTTCCCTCACGTAGAATGTTTTTGGCGCCTTTTGAGAGTTTTTGAAAACACTGTGGCAAAAGAAGAAATTGATCATAATGAGCAATTTCTCATTTTGCCACAATGTTTTCAAATCCATCAAATGATAACACTTTTCGTCTATAGAGAATTTTCAAAATTTTGTTTAGATGTTGTATGTGGGAAAGGGTTACGACCCAAAATAATCAGACGCGCCTCAATGTTATACTCAGCCACATTGGAACAATCGAGAAAAAAAGGATTGCACAACTTAAATGACGCAATGAGGTAATTGCTTGTGAAAGAGTAGAAACACTTCGGCGTAAAGAAAGACACTACTTATTACATGTCCCCCGCTATATCGCAGGTAATTAATTTGACAACACAATCTATCGAGCGTAGGACGCTTCTCAAGGTAATAGAGTGACAGCGAAATGTTATTGTAGAATCATGGTATATGTGTGGAACGTATTGTCGTTATTGTCTGTGTCTGTATTCATCGGTAAGTAAAATTGATCATTATTACTTTAATTCTAGGAATACAACTTATGTGTGGTATTTGATAACATGACTTACCAACTATCTGATATAGATACATGTACATGTATATCTATCAGTCCCGGGTCCAATTCCACCAACCTTACTTAGCGTTAAGTAATACTTAAATACTTAAACGCATATTTCATCATTTTTGTTTCACTAATAAAAACGCCAAAATATTTCATTTCTTAAAAATACTTGGTAGTCAGCAAGGTTACTATTAGTGCAACTTATTCATGTACTTAAATACATTCCACCATTCATGTATTACACAATATTAGGGAAACAAAAATGATAACATATTTGTTTAAGTATTTAAGTATATTACTTAGCGCTAAGTAAGCTTGGTGGAATTGGACCCTGCTGGTTTCGGTACTCGGATTCTATTTTATATTGTTGACTGCGTCCGTTATATGCAATATGTAGCGTCGTAATACTGAGACCATCCTATATATGACTAAACGTGTGATCATGTTGCTCAAATGCAAGGACATTAAACTAAGACTGTATATTCACTGTCTGTCTGTATAGACCAAATGGTATCTTCTAGTCTTGTACTTTTTTATAATTTCCAAAAGTGACTGACAATAAAACCTCATTTCCCTAAATGCAGCGTGTATTTAAACTCTTTTCCTCATATTTTCTCTACAAGAGTTGGCTATTGAAAACATCGTGACAAAATTAAAAAATGAATGTCTAATTGGTCAGTTAGACATTATACATTAGTTTTTTGAATGTACAATGAACTCTGTCGACTTTGACAAAGTAAAATGATTTGACCTTCATAACAATGTGACCTTGACCTTATATCTAGTGTTCTTAAAACAACACATATACTTTACTTGTAAATATAGTCATGATGCGAATTATGAAAACTCCGTGACAAAACAACTCTACGTTTTGAGTGTCACCTTTGAAATAAACACAAATGAATGGAGAATTATACGAAAGACCGGTGGGGACATTTCGAGTTCAATATTTCACGATTTCAACTTCACGAATTCACGATTTCAACTTCAAGAAATCACGGTTTCACGAATTAACTTGAAATGTCACCACCGGTCTTCGTAGTATTGCCATGCAATACAAAGTCCCCTACCGGCTAATATAATCATCTGAAATTTTACTATCTGAGTTCAGTGCCAAATCCAACGTTGATATAACGTCGGATCTGCGTGTTGCCCGGATGGGGTGAAAATTTACCCAGTAGGGAACTAAAATCCGGTTATCATTTTAGAAGTTATGAGTCAACACAAACGGCACCATCACTACACGTTACATAAAAGAAATGTCCAAAAGTGCATTGTGACCCTGCCGTTGAGCCATGATCCTGGGTCTTGCACAGCACACATTGTCTTGATGTGGTTACCTCTTGTGGTGAATTCTTTTTTAATCGGTCCATGCATCATGAAGTAATTGACCGTATTTGAACTGCGACGGACAGACGGACGGAATCGAGCAATCCTATAGTCACAAAAGCAAAAATGATCGTATTTTCATTGAGAACAATCATGCTTTGCGTCAAACAGATATCAAGATGTTTAATGTTAAAGGATTACATGTTTAATTCTTCAATAGATGTCAAATTAAATAGACTGCGTGTGTAACGCTAGGACTTTGTGGTTCTAGTGCCAGTGAAAATACGTTTCAAAGCGAAGAATGATAAGTGAACTGACAGTTCATTATGAAACTGAAACACCGTTGAAAATGGCGTTAAACTCCAATCGATTATTGAATCTCTAGGATACGGACTAATTAAATGTGTGATTTTGGCTACATGCGTGGTGTCACTCGACTATATTGACCAGACCCCCTGACATTTGCATCATTCGTGCAAGAGTATATTATTATTTGGTGTACGCACATTTTCATTCAACTTGTGACTTTTTTTCATTTAAAAAAATATACTCCACTTGATTAGATAAATGATTTAGCACTTCTTATCTGTTGAAAATGTATACTTATAGACGTCGTTATGTTTTTTATACGAGTTTACCTTTGTGTTTTTGTGTGTGTATTGTGTGTTCTTTATTGTGTTTTACGCCTCTTTCTACTATGTAAGTTATACCACGACGTTTGTTTGGTAAGTTACCAGTACTACTGGTTCAGTTATCCTTACACCAGCGAGTCAGTCGTAATGCTTACAGCACAACCCTGAGCGCCAAGGAGGGAAAGCCTCTACCACCATTTATTAAAATCGTTTTGTAAGACCCAGCCGGGGAACGAAGCCGCACCCATCGCGGACGCTCTATCACAACATCACATATTCGATCTTACGTATATCTTATTCGTAAAGGTCAGGACAGTAGAGTCAAGTTATACCAGGACCTTACCTTTGACAAGAACTCCTGGGTTTCCAACAATTCCATCAGCGGGGATTCCGATCATTACCACGATCTTATCTTTGACAAGGACTTCTTGGGTTTCCAACAATACCAACAGTTGGAATTCCGATCATTACCACACGACCTTATCTTTGATAAGGACTCCTGGGATTTCCAACAACATATATAGTTGGGATTCGGATCATTTAAAAAGTTCAATAAAATGTTGGTGTTATCTAGATGTAATGGGCCAACGTAAATCGCACCCATTTACGATCGTTGAACAGTAAGTGGAAGATAAGATCTCGAGTGTATAACAAGGCTTTTGTTTACATACATAAGATTTAGATGTTTCTTTTTGTGAAACACAAAACAAATATCACCGCTATGCCAGTTTTGTCAGTAATACTGATACAAGACGTTAGAATAAAATCAGAATAGCAGAAACATGCGCTCTGCACCTCATCTAAATATGGTGGACATGAAATATAGGCATATGACCTTTGACCCATTTGTTTGACATTGACCTTTATGCATATGGACATGCACTCCGAATAACGTCTCAATATGGAGAATATTTGTTGTTGAGAGTTGTTTCAAAACCCTATGAGTCAAACAGACAATACATATAGTCACGTGTCTCTTCATGCCACCCTGACCTTCATCTGAGCTGGTAGAGACATGCGCTCTGCACATCGTCTCCAAGTAGTGACCATTTGTAGTGAGTTATTTCAAAATCCTTTAAGCGGTTCAAGTTATGGAGCGGACACAAATTATGAACTCTAAGTTTGACATTGACCTTTAACCAAGCTGACTGAAAAATGCGCTCTGTCTGTTATCTCAATTAGTGATTTTGTGTTACCAGTTACTTTAAAATCCTTTAATGGGTTTAAGAGATATGGAAGGGACACGAACTATAACCATATGACCTTTTGACCTATACGTGTGACATTGAATCGAGCTGGTTGTACATGCACTCTGAACATCGTTTCAATATGGCAGAGACGTTGATAAGATGGTAAGCAACTCTAACTGTACACCTGTTATCTGGTTAAAATATCACATGGAGAACTAACATTGTCCAAATTTTCACATTTCTTATCTACGTTCCTGAATATGGTGACCATTCGTTGTGAGTTATGTCAAAATCAAACAAAAGCCACAATGTTGGTTTGCTTGCTGGACGGCTCATACTTGACGTTTTTTGACGTCTATGCAGCAGACGACTTTTTGAAAACATTATCGCAAAAGGTGAAATTGCTCATAATGTATAACGCCTCCTTTTGCCTCAACGTTTTAAACTCGATCTAATAAATATGCTTTCATTTATAGAGTGTAACGTTTGTTTTGCAATATGTTTTCTATGTCGTCTGCTACATAGATTTGTCGCATGTAGGAAAGGATTAACATCAGTAAAGAATATTCGAGATAGGGTAGAGAGTTCCAGATATGGAGGGTATTCAGCTCTTTCCCCCACAATTTCTCTCTTATTATTAAAGCAAACCCTATTGTTCTTAAATCTCAATATTTTAAACGCTTTATTTTGTAGTTGTTCCAATATATGAAAGCGTCTAGATGATAAGACTTCTTTACAAAGTTTAAAGGACTCGATGTCATGCAGTGTACAAGTTAGACACTTCTGTACGTTCTAGCGTCAATTAGCAATCAATGCTGAAAGTGTAGCCGAATTGAGTTGGAGATCGAGCATTATCGTATATGCCTATATATATTGAAAATCGCAAGGCCTACACCGAGATACTGCTTGTTACTTTAAAGGATTTTCTACACAATCGCCACCACTGTGCCATCGGCGCTTTGATTATTTGTTATAACCAGCTTTTACACTTATTTCATTGGTTCGAACGAATCACGAACAACATTCCGCTTGCATTAATTTATGTGGCAAAATAGTTCAAACGAGCGAAACACACTCTGACATATGATTGACCTCAATGTCAGTGTTGTTAGTTAATTTCAACATACACACGTCAACATGTAATCTAGTCCTAGATGTTAAATAAACTAGAAATGTAGTCTAAATAGGTTTTTGTCAATTAACCTTGTACGGGCCCTTTTCGGAGATTCAATTAAACTGCAAATACATTACAAATACCATAACATGTTAACCCTTTCCTAAACACAGACGTGATTTGACGCATCAAACCAGTATTCTGTAATCAATACTGTATGTGTTGTCTCTGTCTGTAACGCTTGGAGGCATTGTCCGGCGTCCGGCCGGCTGTTTTGTGCATTCGTCCGTCCGTCATAGTTTGCATTTATTGGTCAAAACGTTGTTTCTGTTTGGCAAATTCATTTTGAAGTGGTCACACTTATACCGTGTGATCAGGAGAACCGCAAAATACTAGGCACTTAACTCTGGTCTGCTTATTTTAGTAATCTACATGTTTCCTTATTTAGTTCAGCCATTTTCTTAATTAATTTCCATTGCATCCATTTAAAACTTGGTTTTTAGGCAACTTATAACCAACAGATGTGCAGTGCACCATTACCAAAACTTAAGCATACTGTGTTTGGAGTGTGTATATTTTTTCTTTCCATGTTCTCACTTATTATATGACTTTCGCGTGCAACACATGCGTTCCGTGAAATGCTCTTGTTCGTTAATGAGTGCTTCCCCAAGTTTTGTACTTTGTCCGGAGCAACTGACTGTCTGTTCATCCACCCGTCCGTCTGTCCGTTACGGTTTGCATCAATGGGTCAAAACTTTGTTTCTGTTTGGCAGATCCATTTCAAAGTCGTCACACTTATACATTGGGATGAGGAGACCGATGCAATATTTCGAACGCAAATCTGATTTGTTATTTTAGGTATAAACTCATTTTGTTCATATATTTCTTCGGTCATTGTCTCAATAGATGT